>CATIWQ010447299.1:0-13843 GCA_949673415.1 Euphorbia schlechtendalii | reverse complement strand
TTGCTGCAATAGAAGTAGGGACATATAGCCTTTATTTTCCTAGTGGCCCAGTTTTAGTTTTGAGCAATTGCTATTATATTCCTGTTATCACTAAGACTATTATTTATGTTGCATGTTTAACAACAGATGGATTTGAGATTTTATTTTCTAACAATAATTGTCAAATTCCACGAGATAATATTCTTTATGCTTGCAGAATATGTGTTAATGGCATTTATATTCTGGATACTTAAGCTGAAATTTTAAATATAAACTTTGTTAAGAAATCGAGATTATATGATAGAAATCCTCACACTTATGGCATTATCATCTAGTCCATATAAATGAGACTCGCTTAACTAAGTTACACAAATATGGTGACTTGGACCCAATGGAATGAGAATTCTATGGGGCGTGCGAATCTTGTTTAAAGGGAAAGATGACTAAGAAACCTTTCGAAGGAAAGGGTCAACGTGCCACAAGTATTTTGGAAATAATACATTCCGATGTATGTGGTCCAATGAGTGCTAAGACACATGAGAGTTTCGTCTACTTCATAACCTTTATCGGTGATTACTCACAATATAGTTATCTGTATCTAATGGGGCGCAAGTCTGAAAATTTTGAGAAATTCAACGAGTTCAGAACCAAAGTAGAGAAACAGCTTGGGAAACGAATCAAGACCCTTCGATCTGATCGAGGCAGTGAATACTTAAGCTAAGAGTTTCAGGATTATCTAAGGGATAATGGTATTTTGTCCCATTGGACACCACCTTATAGACCCCAACACAATGGAGTGTTATAAAGGAGAAATTGAACCCTACTCGATATGGTTCGGTCCATGATGAGCCAAACATAACTCAGCAAATCATTTTGGGGTAATGCACTTGAGAGCGCAGTTTATATTCTAAATATAGTGCCCTCGAATCAGTTGATCAAACACCATACGAATTGTGGTATGGTAAGAAACAATCTCTTTCTCACCTGAGTGTTTGGGGATGTCCTACTTATGTAAAGAGGATAAGTTCAAATAAGCCGGGTGCTAAGTTTAACAGGTTTCTTTTTGTAGGTTACCCTAAGGAGACTATGGCTTATACCTTTTATGATCCCAAGGAAGAAAAGGTACTTGTTTTTAGAAATGCTCAATTCCTCGAGAAGGAGTATATACTTGCTAAAGCTAGTGGGAGCAATCTTGAGTTAGGCACTCAAGAAGATAAAACAGATAATCAACTGATTGTTCCTACACCTGTTACACAAGAAAGTGTAAGCATGGAATAGCCTATTATAATAGTATTATTACGTAGGATAGGTCGGGCTCTAAAATGGGATCCATTGCTCTTGATATAGCGATATAATGGGAGATATACTTTAAGGCCTCTTGTTGAAGAGTCACACTCATAAACCTCTTATCAGAGTATAAGATAGATAGAACGGGTTTCCAGTCAATCTTGATACATTATGGTGAGTGGTGTTCTTCATGAACAAGTTTGATTCCAGGGTAGCTACGGCTATTACTTGAGTTGACACTTAATCCGAGCTTAATAAACTGGATAGTACTTAACCTCATAGAAAGAGTGTATTGTATTGGTTACTATTGCAGAATCAGATCAAGTCACAAGTACGTGACATTATGAGTATCGAGGATCATACACCTTTGTTAGAAATCCCATTTGATCTTCTAGAGCTATCGGATTCCATATCATTCTGGAACACTAAACTTAAAGGTTCTCGGATGGGAAGCCAAGTTTAGGTTAACCTCTAGCAGCTCTATACTTCGAGATCAAATGAGGTCACACACTTTGGGTCTTTACTGGACTAAGTAAAGAACTTATAGACTAGGTCTATGGTGAGAATATTGAGGATGTCGAAATCGTTGGATGAATTATTAATTGGTTGAACCATATTAATAGTTAAAAGAATAAAAGGAGAATTTTTGGAAAACATTGCACGAAGCGAAGCAAAGGAATTATTCCCATTGTGAGTGGGCCCCGCGAACATGGGTTGTTCGTGGCTAGGGCCTGCGCGGCTGTGCCGCAAGTAAAAATTACTCATGGGCTACTAAAGTGCACTGGCACTGAGCCAGTGCATGCTAGCGGACAGCAGGCCACCAAGCGCTGTTTTGCAGCACTTGCGTAGGCCTACTGCATAGGCTCGCTAGCAGCCCGTAAGCTGGGTTTGCGGGACAACCCGCAATGGCTTACCTTGCGTGGTTGTAACATAAACCGTGTATGCGGGTTATGGGCGGGCCAACTTGCGGATCCTAGGGATCTACGCAGATGACCTGTATGTGGGATAGGGTTTTCCCTATCCACATTGTAAAAAAGGGGAGATTTTAGCCCCCCCTTCTCCCTATAAATAACTTCCCCCATTCTCCTTTTTAAACTACTTCAGCTCAGCCTTTCCTTCTGAGTTCGATATCTTTTCTTCGCTAGATTTTGCTAAATCCTCCACGAGTTTCTCCAACGTCACAAGATTTCTTTTGAATGTTTATTTAACTTTGAAGAGATCCTTCTCAATAATATTTTTGGGTTGGTCTTCGAGGGGTCTAGCAGCTGCTATCTACCAATGGGCTCTTCCTCAACGGAGGTTTTGGTCGGTGAAGATCCGTGTGGATCAATCATAGAGGTTGTCCTAGATTGGAGGCTAGTGCTACAGGAGTACTATTCTAAGGGAGCGTCGTACCAAAGGAAAGCTCGTATCAATTAGTAATGCCCATTACTTGGATGCTAGGTTTCTTTTATAAGTTTTATAAACCTATATGCATCCATGGAACAGTTCAACTTAGATTATGTCAATCATGATATACTTAGGAGATCCTTTAGGGTTAATTTAAGTTTTGAAATTCCACCTTGCAAGTTTGCATATTCAATTACTATATTAATTAACCAGCAGTTATCATCCAACTTCAAGTCAGATCTGAGTTCGGTTTCCCAAGCCTATGAAGTAAAAATAAATTGTTTACATAAAAAGAAAAATAAGCTATATAAAAGTATCCATGGATATCTAAGAATATTACCTGGAAAACATCAGAGGGTTGACAGAGCGCGAGCTTTGCCTTCTTAGTGGGAGGAGAAGGAGGATTGGCAATAACATCTAGAGGCCTCTTCACACCACCGAAGGAAGACCTTTAGTGCTAAGAGGCTCCAACAATTATTTGGCACCAGAACCATCAATATCAATGACCGGAGCCTTACTCTTGGCCAGGTGCCTCGCTTCATCAGAGGTAGCAGAGGTGACCTCTTTTTGTATCCCTTCCTCTTTCCTAGATGCAACCATCTAGGCTTCAGGTACCTCGGCGCCTTGAACGATCTTATTCGCAGCGACCTCCCCCGTGCTAGGCACATCCTCGGTCTCTTTGACTTCAAAGGTCACATCCTCTGAAGGCTTGACCTGATAATTTTCCACTTATTGGAGGAGACTACCTGAGGAGGCATTGATCTCATCAACGTTCGAAGCAGGAACGCTAACCTCCCCAACTCCAGCCAATTTGGAACCCTATGCCTTCTTTTTCCCTTTCTTCTTTGTTATCGTTGCTAGTAGAGAGTGGAAAAGCACAAGGTTAGACATAACTACATAGAAAAAAGAGATAATCAAAAGAAATTTAAGATTATATAAAAAAGAGTTTACTTGGCTCGTTGCCGAAGAGAAGCAAATCAACAATTCGCGGAGCTGTCCGGTATATTTAAATTGAGTGGGGTTATTAAGAACCCTGATAGCATCTGTCCAATTAAGTCAAACCACCTCCATCTGATTAAGATAATGAACCGCCTTCCCTTGAAGCTCCAATAACCACCCATCTTCCTCCTATGAAGATGGATTCCCGTGAACCCGATTCCAAGCTGTTGGAAAGGGGAACCCCTTCTTGAACACTGCATTCTTATCAACCTTTCTGGTCCCTTCATCAAGATGAACCCAAAACCATTTGGACTTTGGGAATCGAACGAAGTCTTTTTTCTTTAACATTTAGCGAAGCTTGAGGCGCGCAAGGGAAAAATATAAAAGGTTTCCTCCTTTCGTTTGAACCTGGTGGAAGAAGCGACGGAACACCATCCCGTCCAACCAAATGCACATATCCTTGCACAATTTGTCCAATAGAAAGAGCTCTAACATAGAATTGGGCGTAATCTGGGGTGGACTTATGTTGAATTCTCTCATGATGGATGACATGGCCCGATCGCACGAAAGACGAAATCCCCCACTCTATATACTAAATATAAACCGCCATGGAATTTTCAAGTGGTTTATTTACAGTATCGATTGGTCTAGGAATAGAATCGAGAAGACCAGATTTCAAGCAGAGAATTTCCATATAGTGCTCAACCTCTTCCACCGTAACATCAGAATGAATTGCCACATCAGATTTGGCAATAACATCAGAGTCCTTAGGGTGATTGGTAGAAGATTTAGGATTGAAGAAAGATAAGGTGAGGTCTACGGGAGGAAGATTTTCTTGAGCATAAGGGATCAGAACCCTAGGGCTATTACCGGAAAAAGAGGAAGAAGGAGTGTTGGTGGCCGCAGTAGAAGTACTTACGCCACCACCTTCACGGATAGATCTCAAGGGAATGGCAGATATCGGATGGATGAATGAACGGAGCTGCTGGTACCATCTTTATTCTTAACAAATTCGGAAAAAGAAGAAGAAGAAACTACAAAAGGATTCATGATTTCACTACACTTACCGGAAAAACTAAGAAGCAAGGAAGTGCTTGAGATTTTTGTTCACCTTAAATTGCAAAGTAAGAAGAGGGAGAAAGTAAAAACCCTAAAGTGAAAATTTTCTCCTTTTATAGGAACACTCAAGAGGGAAAATTAAATTTATAAAAGGTAATGATGGCGCATTAATTAATCATGGGGAAGATAAATATGAAGCTTATTTAACAAGTTAAAATTCAACAGTCACAACGTGCAAATAACGCGCACTGCTAAAGTCAACAATCAACAAAAATAAGCAAATCTTGAAGGAATTCAATAATGACCTAGGGAGGGACATCTCTCTAGGAATAGAGGCAAAACGAGCCTTCCAAACCAACCGACCAGCATGATGCCTAACCGATCAATAGGTCAGTCCAAATAATGAAATCGGACCATACACATATATATCGCAAATTTATTAATCGACCGAGGCAACTCCATACCTAAGAGTTAATGCAACTTAAACAAAGAAATTGGAACCGAGCCTTAAAAGGTGTTGAAACTAATCGAGGGAGGGACATCTGATAACAAAATATACATCATGAGCCCCAGGCAAATCTGTACGTAACCCATAAAGATGTAGACCACATGGCACCCATAGAGGAAGCCATGTGGCAATCATTGAAGGCTGTATGGTAGCCGTTGTAGGCCATAAAGAGGGTCTCATTAAGAGCCCAAATGTAACCGCTGCATTGATGACAATGGTCACCCTGATCCATATATAAGGCAAAGCTACCAAGGAATCTGGTATTGATTCTATCACACCTATTATCTATATTCTAATACCCCTATCTTGAGAAATAACTTAAGCATCGGAGTGACTACGCCGGACAACCCTGGCCTAGTCCTTTAACATTGTTGTTGTCTTGCAGATACACCCCTGTTTGGTTCCAGCGACATCAATTTGTTTATTACTGACCGTTTTGGTAGGGTTTCTCATTTTATTTTAGTCAAAGTCACAAGTGCTGGTTGTAATTTTTATAAGTTTGACCCTTTAAACTAGAATTTTTCACTTGCACATTATTAATGTTCTTGCTTTTGATATGTGTAAGGTTTGCAACTTCTAAACTTGTTTGTAGGGATTCTTGTTGTCGGTGAAGCAGACGATTTGCCACAGTGAGGACTATGACACTAGTACGGTAAAGTTTGTTGGTAATATGAGATTATTTGGATGAATCTAAAATCGTGAATAACACTGTCAGATTGAAACTGTTTTTGTGGGTCTACCAAATATTCAATCAGAGAAAATCATAATGTATAAACAAAAACTTCGAATGCAAAATACTGTCATTTTTTAAACCATCCTGATGTATGATCAATTTCAGGTATTTATATTTGTACACGGGACACGTCCAAAAGACATGAATTTTCGAGATTATAAAGGTTCCAAAAATACTTGACTTTTAGGAAAAATGTGGGTTTTTGTTCCAAAAACATGAATTTTCGGGGGTAATAACAGAAAATTTTTATGTCCGAGCTAACCTGGTAGCTCAACCCCAGCCCGGGGCTGCTGCCCCTGGACCCCGCTCTTGAGGTCGCTGCCCCCGGACTCCTGAATCATGGTACAACCCGAACAAGTATGCACTCCGCACTCTCCCGACTTGTTTGATGATATATATGATCGCATTGGTTAGCTAGTCAATCCTATAACACTAGAATACTAATAAAGTTCATTATTTTTGTGAGAAATCAGCCTCCATGTTAATAGTTATGTATTTTTGCTGTGGCACCTTGCAATGCTTATGTGGTTCAATAGTTATGTTTTTATGTGATTTTTTAAAGTACTCATGTAGTATTAGTCTATTAGATTATGAAGGTTTGTGCTAAAAAATTTATTTACAACAGCCTTTAATTTTGTTATAATTTTGTTACTCGAATGAGTAATCATTATGCAATTTTCCATTTAACCTGTTAGTTGTGCCCTGTGCTGTTGTACCATGTCCTTTTTTTTTCTATAGATTAACATTGATTTACTAACTATACATGAAAGATATACTTATAAGCTAATCTGTGTATTTGCTAGCTGACCATTTAAAGGAGATTACTTGTGGATAATATGAGCGGTGCATTAGCTTAGCCTATTTTCTGTGAATTATTTCATTCTCTATTTTTTATAAAGTCTAACTAATTGTTGCCTACTCGGCACTTAAAATGATTGCAGGTATATATTGTTGGTGTTATGCTCATGCTAAGGCAAAGAATTCTCATTTTGTTAATGGGATATGCCATATATAGTCTGATGTTATGGAGGTAATCCCATGGTTCTTGCTAAAGATTCTCTCTATTATTTACTCTCTATGGATTAACTCAATTCTGCATTGACATACTGCACTGCTGCATCTTACTTGGCTCATTTACTTTGAATAATATATTCTACTTGAGTGTGTCTTATAATGTTTTAGGTTATACTTTTGTCCTTGACATGTTTTAAGGTGATTATGCATTTGAGTTGAGTGTATTAGCAGCTCCCTTCGATCCAAAGTTTATTTATATATTTTTTCAATAGAAAATATGTATGTCGTGCACAGATAATTACAAAAAAAAATTATGACATATTGTGTCGAAAAATTCCCCACTAAAAGCGTATATTTTTAGTGGCGAACTTTGTCACAGCTATTAATAAATTTTTAGTGGCTTAAAAGTTTCCCACAGTGGTATTAAATTGGATGGTGAAATATATTTTGCCACTAAAGGTTAACCTTTTTGTGACGAAATTAAGTTTTTCCCATTGAACCCTTTAGAGGCGCAACACCAGCTGTTACTTTTTTTCGCCACTAAAACCTGTATTTGGAAACAAATCTCATAATAAAATAATAAAAATTGAATTGAATTCACTTAAGAAGATTCAATTGAATTGATTTCTCAAACAAAATTTTTTGTTTAGAAACTTCATCGATATTAAAGAATTCAATTGATTGTTAACTAATATATTTAACATTTTTTCAAAATAATTTATACAAGTATTTTGACATATTCAATTAAAAACACATGAGAAGATAAAATAATGAAAATAATATTCAAAGCATAACTTAAATAAATTCATTTGACTTTTTGCAAGATTTCCATTTCTTACATTCACAAGAATTCAAATCTTGCATGATTTGAATTCTATCAATATTTCTTTGATTCCAAATAAGTGAATTTGATAAAGTAAATTCAATTTAATTGATTTCTTTGAAAATAGAAATGAAGTAAAAAATAAGGCTCACAGAGGGGGAAAGCTTCCCCACTAAAAAACAAATTTCTTGTATTGACCGCTTATGATAGGTTTGAGAGGTTTGTGATTTGTATCTTGTTTAAGTTTAGACATTGATTTTAATTACAAAATGGATAAGACAATGTTGTCCGATTTGGATCCTTTTATGACCAACCTCATGACTTTAAAATGTATCGTTCAAGTTAAAACTTTCAAGGCTATGTTTTTATACAATTAATTAAGCAAAGTAGATCATCCGAGAGTGATGAGAGAATTTCATTCCTACGCACCCTATCATCGCAATCTTACTGATAACGTGTTATAAACAACATGAACTATATTGTCCGCTTTGATGACTTTTACGGCCAACCTCACGGCTTTCAAATACATTATTCAATTTAAGTTCTTCATGACCATGTTTATGTACAATCTCATTAAATTTTTCGATAGCAATACCACAATTTCATTCTTTACACTCCTAAAATATTTTAATAGGATTATCATTATAAAATTTATGAAATGTATTTATATTTTTTTCTGTGTTTCTTTCGCTTGTGATTTCGAAAGGATTTTGAATATCTATTAAAATTAAAACCCTTAGTCGTGAAGTTTTAAGAAAATTAATAGCTCGGGTGGTTTGAGCCGTAAAAAGTTTGAGCATTTATCTGTCACGTGGTTTTTTTTATAGTTAATTAAAGTGCAGTATGAACCAATGGTACCTTTTTCATAGTACTTTATTGTTATCATAAGCACGGCCGGTATTACAAATTTTGAGACCCTAAACTAGAATATGAGAATAAAGACGTGATTAAAAAATTATTGCTACTATATTCAAGCATAAGTTTTACAAATAAAATTTAGTTAATGAATAAAAATTGCATAATTAAGAATAAATAAACTCAATTTTTTCCAACTGAATATTGTGATTTAAAAAATATTATTTTTAAGATTATACCTAATTAGTTAGTTAATTAATAATGTAGATTAATATTTTTTTTGATAAAAAATAGTAAAATACAGTGTTAAATTATGAAAAGTAACAATATAGAAATCTTTAATTTTGTGAGACCCTAGACAACCGCTTAATTGGCTTCCACTTTAAGGCCGGCTCTGATTACAAGGGGTGGTTCCATTTTGTAAGGTTATTTCATGGATTTGAACTATGAATCACCATAATAAAAAAAATTGTACCTAGAACCAAACAAATATTTTTAATTTGTTTTGAACCATACCATGAAAAACCAGGGTAGCAAACAAAGGTTAGGTTACTGAGACACTTCCTAGCAAGGAATGGCAAGAAATGGATACAAATTAATAAAGCCAGTGAATACTCCACTAAGCGTGTCAAAGGCTATCATTAAAGTCAGTTTAACATTTTCACCCTCCATAATAAAGTTTGAAATATCTACTTCAATTCTTTTTTATTGAAAAATTGAGACAAAGGGAACAGATAATTGCGTGCGGATTTGACTAATTGTGCTGTTATGTCTCACTTGTTTTATTTTGAACAGAAATCACAATGTTTTATTCCACTGTTGTGCTATTTTTTTCACGACATGGGTGTTATTAAAAACGTGGCTCTATTTTACTTGGCATCACCCAGGTGAAAGGACGAAACTGGTCTTCAATTTGGAAGGAAAATATTTTCTGGTCACGGTTGGTCAAAATGACCGGCCGCATCAGTTGACGGCCGATAGGAAGAATAGTCAGGCCATTGACGTGGCCGGTTGGTTTTTCCGATCATAACATTTCATGGTCAGAAAAATCGGTTGGCCAAGCCAATGGCCTACCAGGTTTTTCTGGCGGCCTACATCCAAAATATATTTTTAAAATTTTTTACATTTGAATATTAAAATAAGAGAAAAAAATGAAATTACTACCATCTAATTCTCTAGCAACTAAATACAAATATTTTTTAATTGAAATTTAGAATTAATTGTACCGAATATGCTACAATAAAATTGTTAATTTTTTTAATGAAAAATTTATCTAATTTAAACTTACATTGAATGGAAAGAAAAATTCTCAACTCATCCTGGATTTGACTCGAACTTGAAACCTACAGAATTCACAGCTTTCGTCTTAACCAATAGGCCAAAACCTTAGTCACACACTAAAATTTTAAAGTATTTCATATTCATGCAATTAAAATTCTAATTTAATATTATAATTATACGACATGTAGACGTCAAACTCTGAAAACAAAATTATTTTCATTAGAGAAAGCAGTTGAGCAGTGAAGGTTGATTTACAAAATTACAAGGTTAGGGGCAACAAGAAAAAAATTTAAACGACACAAAATAAAAACGGGTTATGTTTAACAATTTAATATTTACAAACAAGGTTGTTGAAAAATATATGAATTTTCTTAATCTTTATTACACTCTCTTTCTTTTTCACTATAAACAATCTCCAATTTTCGTGGTTGGCCATGAAAGACTTGATTTTACTTTTAGGCCAAAATATCCTTTCAATCATCAATATTTTTGGAAAGTTGTTAAGGGGAACCTCTTAAATTTTGTATACCTATGTAAGTAGGATTAGATTCTCAATCAACGCAATCTTCAAAATGTTTAACCATTTATACATGCAAATCTACGTCACATGAGTCACATCCCATGTACCTAACTCTCAAATTGTGGATTACAATTTATGATGCGATGACAGAAGAGTAATGATTTGATTGTGATAATAAACCCAACCCATCTAAATTTCTCCAGTAGATTTGACTAAATATATTTTTTCAGTAATAAAAATTGTTGGATAATTGTTCTCCCAATTCGAACTGGGTATGATTAAATCAAAGGACTCCCAAGAAGTACTTTTCAATGATTGAATTTTCGACCATTGTGATATTTTTTACAACTAGAACCAACACCCTTAAGCTTTGATTGGGAGCAAGTTTTATAAGAATTATAAAAAAAAGGAAATAAAAGGAGGGTAAATTAAATGATGGTATTTGATGGAATTATAAAGGATGGAGTGACATTGTGTTTGGGAGGAATGTATGAGTTTTTAAAGGAAATCAATTATTTTATAAATATAATTTATTACTCAATTATATGTATACCCCTGTATTCTTGATTTATTTTAATTTTATGTGAATCAATTTGTTTTAACTTATTAATTAGTCCATGTTAAATTTAATGAATTGGTCTTTAGTTATTATAAGATTATACTATTTTTTTTAAATTTTTGCCTTATAAATTACAAAATCAAATATTAAAATATATCAAAATATTTCATAAATGAACTTAATATGAATTTCACTTTAACATTTTGGAAAACTAAATTAAAGTTTATGGAGAAAAAGTACCAAATTCATGAATACAATGTAGAGATTTTAGTTCATAAATCAACTTTAATTAAAAATTAATACAAATAAAGTTATACTTACTTGAAGCAAGGAATGGGAGCAGCAGCCAGTTGAAACAAGGAATGGGAGCATCAACTAGTTGAAACGAAAAAATTAAGGCTGAGAATGAGAGAAGACAGCTTTTTATACTAAAGGTGGATACATTTGGAAATATAAAATAAAGAGAGGTTACACTAGGAAACATGAAATACCATTCTCTCATATTCGGCCAAATTGGCGGAACTCAAAATGGGGAGAATGAGAGAAAATCAGAGGAAAAGACTCCCACCATATTCCATCACATTGTTGAAGCTTCCTCCTCCCAAGCATGAGAATTCAATTACTCTCCTTTCCTCTACAATGAAAAAGCCCCTCCCAAGCAAAGTCTTAGATGGATTTCACTAAATAAAAATTAAATGTACAAATCATTGAATTGAGATGGAGTGTTTATAAATTTGAGATGTTAGATGGGTTCTATTTTCTGTTTAATAAAGTTCTTAAATACTTATTTGCCTGAATTTGTAAAAAAGTTTTAAATAATTCTTTGAATTTTAAAAAACAAACCAATTTATTTCATCAATGTCACGTGTCAATTTCTAGTTGGAGAGTAGAACATGACATATTTGAAAGTATACCAACCAAAATCTAACATGTGGCATTTAGGAGGCAAATGAGTCCACTTTTTGGAAGATCAGGGGATTATTTAGAATTTTTTTGCAAGTTCAGGGAGTTATTTGGAACTTTTGAAAGTGCAAAGGAAATGGGCATTAGACACAAGTTCAAGGGATGTATTCAGCCAATTTCAAATATGGGAATTTAGCCAAATCCTTGCACATGGAGGGGCTTTTATAAAGGGTAAATTTCAAAAAATAATGTGTGATTTCACTCATTTACAAAACGGGGTCTGAGGAATGTTTTTTGGCAAGAGTGTGTGATTTCAAAAAATTTGCAAAAGTGATTCCGTGGTTTCAGAATAGTGGTGCTATATTGAATATATTAAGCAATTAAACATTATAATAATTTAACCTATTATTTAAAAATTATATGTCATGATTTGAGTAATTTTCAAAGATTTTTTTATTTCTAATGTTTTTTAAAGTTTGTTACCATAATTTAATTAAAAAAGTATTTGCGCTATTCAAAAAATTATAAAATTTATCACTGATGTGTATTATATTTTATTAATCAATGTGCAAAAATTCGGATATAAACGAACAAAATTACTCACGACAAAATTTAGTATTGAGAATCATTTATTGGAAATTATTTGAAATCACATACCCCTTTTGCCAAAAAAAAATTTCTCATACCCGTTTTGTAAATCAATGAAATCATATGATATTTTTTTGAAGTTTGCCCTTTTATAAATTCCTTAAAAAGAAATACATACCACATAATTTTTTTTAGAAATATGGAATTTTGAAGGGGTTGAGTTTTGGACCCAAGATCTCTCACCTCTGCTTTGAAAGGTTTACTAATATAGCTACACCCAATTGGTCAAAAATCTTTTTATAAGTTTTAAATTTCTCAGATATATGCATAAAATCACACTAAATCTCTTTTTCACTTTGAGTTATTCGTCTTAAAACCAATTTATTTTGAAAACTATTACATTTTTCAACATAGTTGTTCATTTTTATTTTTACTTTTTTGAAGAGAAAGAGGTTGGATGCAAATTCGAGGAGGACATCCGAACTAAGTTGGCATCCCCGCTTGCCTACAATGCACCCAAAAAGAGCGTGTCACAAAATGTGAATCACCCAAATAATTACAAAGGTATCGTATACAAAGAATGGTCGAATCGATTAAGAGGTTCGATGCGGAGAAAGAAATAAGCTTATTCCTATTCTTAAAAAATAGTCAACAATGATGAACGTTAGCTACCAACAAATCTTCGCCTCCTAGGGTTCCTTTGAATACAAACTTGTTCCTTCTTTTCCAAATTCTCCACGCTATTGATAACCAAACCGATATTGCAAATTCTTTCTTGATACCCGGCAAGAAAAGAGACCTCCAAAGCAATAAGAAGTCATATGCTCGACCAGGTTTGGAACAAAAACCCCCAACCATTTGAGAGGCTTAAACCAAATTAAACAACTATCATGGCAGAAAAGAAGCATGTGGTCAAGTGATTCGCTCTCCGGGCAAAACTGGGCAAGTAGAATCCGACAATGATATGCAACCCCTCCTAAAAAGAAATTCTCTCGTCGGTTGTCTCCTATGGAACAAAATCCATGCAAAGAAACGCACACGAGGGAGCATACTAGTTTTCCAAATCAGCTCAAAAGAAATTGAAGGGCTCGGTTAGATGCCATTTTCGTAAAACCCGAAGCAAAAAGAAGCTGTTGCGAATGCCTTTTTAGGTCCAAGATTCCATAAGAAGCAATCACTTGAAGGTGGGAAAACCAACATAATCTACTGCTCTAAGGATGCACCATTAACCGAGAGAGGGAAGATAGACGGGACACTCAAAAGGATCATCCACTTCAGGTCTAGATAACGATTGCGTTAAGTCATTCGAAGCATTCTAAACCATAGCGGTGTTCCTTGGTTCGCATTACCAAACAGCTCAATGCACACCACAATGATCGATTCAAACCTCATACCGCTAAGCCCAT
>CATIWQ010447247.1:0-13772 GCA_949673415.1 Euphorbia schlechtendalii | reverse complement strand
CTTTTTTTATCGGATCAAGAAACACTTTCGGATCCCAAATTTCTTCATCTTTGAAATCAAATTTCTTCATCTTTTCTTCTTAAATCGTCAGATATTCTCGGGTCTAAAACCAATTTAGAACCCGAGTCTGATTATCTTTTGGATAAATAAACACTTTATTTTCCAACAAAATAATATTTTTTTCAATTAAATTACGTTAAAAATCCAAGAATTAAACGAAGATTTTTGGACTCTTTACATCAACCTTTTCACCTAAAACTATAAAAAAACAAATGAGGAACGCTCCCGGAGATCTAACGGACACGCCGAAGTAGATTCACGCCAAAAGGGTAAAGCCTCTAAGTTCTTAGAACTGCAAACCCCATGTTCATCTTCTTTCCTTTTTAATTTTTATTTTTGACCTAGGAGTTATTTTATTTTACCGTAAATAATGATGTAATTCTCCTTCTTCTTCTTTTACTTCTTTTTAACTTCTGTATTAGAATACCCCAACGAAGGAAATTAAAACATATTCCCGGATAACAAACCTCATTATTTGCCATGCGGTCATTTTCACTAATAAAATTGACCAACATACATGTAAATAAAAATGAACTGTTTTTATCTAAATTAACAACTTTGAATCACCGATGTTTTAATTAGGCCACACAGTCCTCATCAAAATCAAATCGAGCATACGTGATATATCTCCTGTGCTAACTTTTGTGGATGCAGGTTAGATGTATGTTAGGCTTTTATTTTCCTTCGGGTATTGTACATCTTATTTACGGAAAATGTAAATAATAGGTTAGCGGGCGGTTGTATCCCCCGATTTTTGAAGCCTTGTAGTTTTATTTTTAGCATTTACTTTCCGCATTTACTTACTGTTTTTGTGGATGATTTATTTTTTCGTTTTGTGGATGTTTTATTATTTCGCAATACGTGAACCATGAATTTAACTCCAAAAATGACATAAGTGCGAATATGCACAATTAAAAGAAAACGGTTTTCTATAGATGTAATATATTGTGATCACTTAAGAAATAAGCAACTTATCCCGGACCCGAATCTCTGTATCTTGGTGGGCCGTCCCCCGGAAGTTAAGCCTCACAGGACTCTAATTCCTGGAAAGAGCTAATCCAGGTGGCGACTCCACACTAAGAGACGGAGGATTCGGGTTCGAACCAATCTTAAACGTTTTCGCCTTTTTCTCTTTTTAACTTTTTTTTCTGGGTCCCAGACCCGGTGCTTTCCTTCATCTGTTTTCAAAACGCCCCGGTGGACCACGCCTATGAACATCGCGCGCTCTCGGCCCACCGCTCCGTGTCGCCCGCTCACAATCCCCTAAGGTCGTGAGCCATAGGTTAAACCTTGACCCTCAAGCCTAGGTAGTCAGACAACGATGGCGGAACCAAAACCTAAGAAAAAGATGTTGATAAATTACTACAGTCAGGGTTCATTCATGAATCTAAATATCCTACATGGATTCTATATGTCATGTTAGTAAAAAAAGCAAACGAGAAGTATTAGATATGTGTGGACTTCACCAACCTGAACAAGGCATGCCCAAAGGACTACTACCCCCTGCCAAACATCGACCAGATAGTGGATTCCATAACCACCCACCAAATATTATCTACCATCGCCGGATACCACCGAATCCCCATGTACAAGGATGATAAGGAAAAAACCACCTTCATCACCAACAATGACATTTATTGCTATAACGTGATGCCATTCGATTTGAAAAATGCGATTGCTATTTATCAACACTTGATTAATGAAATGTTCGAGCAGTAGATAGGTAAAATAGTTTAGGTCTATGTAGATGACATGATATTCAAAAGTAAAAAAATGGAATACCACCCGCACAACTTAGCTGAACCTTTGTAGATATTCTGAGCCTATGACATAAAGCTAAACCCCGAGAAATGCACATTCAGGATTTGGAAAATGAAGTTTTTGGATTACCTTGTTTCGAAATAGGGCATAGAAGCCAACCCCGATAAAGTCATAACCACACTCACAATGGACACCCCCTCGTACTCTGCATTGTTAGACATAATGCATGCCTTAGAGACAATTAAATTAGGGTGATATATCATAATTATTTATAATATACAAACTATCTCAAATTATTATTAATAATAATAAAGGCATCTTTGTTATTTATCAGTATTTGTTTGATTTATATATCTCACTCATATCATATATATGTGTTATTATATATATACATTGATAAGACAAAGTTTGTGACTACTTCATAGCGTGAAATTGCGAGGACATAGTGGGAGCTTTGTGTTGTGAGAACTGCATACACTTGTTACTATGAATAATCTAAATATCCCTAGCCATAGTTTCATTGAGACTAGACATCAATGAAGCGGACATACTAGCATGTGTAGGCTTACTTCTTGGATTAGATCCAAGCAACCGATCTCATGAGCTGAAGGTGGTACCTTGAGTTAACACATGAATGTATTCAGGTAATACATTGGAGACCATTATAAGATAAACACTCAGAAATAACTATATCCATGTTTTAGTGTCATGTCTTATTGCAGTAGTAGCACAAGTAGCCTCAAACCTGAGATACTGGTTACCTTATAGTGGAGTTGTTATACATTGGGTCATACTTATTCATACCCTAGTGATCAAGATGATATAGGGAATTATAGGTATAGTGATGATCACTCTTGTTAAGTTGTGTAGTCAAGATGGGATCCATCGCTCCTGATATAGTGATACAATGGAAGGTGTACCTTAAGTCCTCTTGTTGAAGAGATACACTCATAAACCTTTAACCAAAGTAAAAGATTGATAGAACGGGTTTCTAGTTAATCTTGATACATTATGGTGAGTGGTGTTATTCGTGAACAAGTCTAATTCCAAGATATCTATGACTACTACATGAGCCGACACTTAATCAGAGCTCAATAAATTGGATGGTACTAAACCTGATGGAAGGAGTGTCTTGTATTTGTTACTACTGCAAAATAGGATCAAGTCACAAGCATGTGACATTCCGAGTATTAGGGGATCATACGCCTTTGTTGGAAATCCCATTTGATTGTCTAGAGTTATTGGGTTCCATATTGGTCTAGAACACTAAGCCTAAAGGTTCCTAGATGGGAAGCTAAGTTTAGGTTAACCTCTAGCGGCTCAGTACTTTGGGATCCTATGAGGTCAAACACTTTGGGTCTTTACCGAACTAATTAAAGAACCTATAGATTGGGTCTATGCCGAGAATATTTTGATGAATATTTATTTGGATGGAGTAGATTAATAATTAAGAGGATTAAAAAAGAATTTTTGTAAAATTGCATGAAGTGAAGAAATGGAATTTTTCCCATTACGAGTGGGCCCCACAAACACGGGTTGTTCGAGGTAAGGCCTGGGCGGCTTCCCCGCAAGCAAAAATTACTCACGGGCCACTAGCATGCACTGGCACTAGGCCAACACACGCTAGCGGGTAATAAACCCATAAGCATTGCCTTAGTACTTACGCAAGCCCACTAAGCCACCCGCAAGCTAGTCTTGTGGGGCAAGGTAAGTTCGCAAGTGCTTACCTTGCATGGTAGCAACACAGCCCGCGTAGGTGGGCTATGCTCGGATCAGTTCGTGTGAAGCTGGATCTCCACTTGCTGACCTGGTTATGGGATGGGGATTTACTCCATCCCACATTGGAAAACTAGGGGAGAAATTTGCTCCCCCTTTGACTATATATAGTGGTCCCTTCTCATCCTTTCAATTCACTTCAACTCAGCCTTCCTTCTAAGTTTTGACATCTTTTCTTTGTGAGATTTTTGTGACATCCTCCATGAGTTTCTCCAACATCACAAGAATTCTTTTGAAGGCTTATTCAATTTTGAAGAGAACCTTCTTAGTAATATTTTCGGGTTAGTCTTCGAGCGGTCTAGTATATGTTGTCTACCAACGGAATCTGTCTCAATGGAGGTTTTGGTCGGGGAAGATCTTTGTGGATCAATCATAGAGGCTATCCTAGATTGGAAGCTAGTCCTAATGGAGTTCGCCGAATGCTCTAAGGGAACGCCGTACCAAAAGAAGGCACGCATCAATTAGTAATGCTCTTTACTTAGATGCTAGGTTTCTTTTAATAAGTTTTATAAACCTATTAGCATCTATGGAACATTTCAACTTAGATTATATCAATCATGGCATGCTTAGGAGATCTTTTAAGGTTAATTTTAAGTTTTGAAATTCCACCTTGCAAGTTTTCATGTTCAATTACTGTCTTAATTAACAAGTAGTGGTATCAGAGTCTGCCTTATGCTATGCGTGATTGATGATAATATGTTGAAATTGATATTTTCTATGAATTGATTAAAGTATAATATGCATGAATTAGGTTTTAATTCTTGTTATAGAAAATGATATGATAACTAGATTAAGGTTTTGCTCAAACTTAATCTAGGTGATTATCATACAAATTAGCAATATTTTACCACGCGTGTAAATGCTTTAAATAGAGGGTCATCTCGTACTTCACTCAATTAAAGAATAAAATCTTTAAATCATAGTTGTCCGTGATACAACGAATCGAAGTGCCCGTGGTTATTTTTGTAAGAATTGGACTTGGCTGCTCATTCACTTGAAGGGGGCCTCTCTTACCTAGAAATCTCCATCGGTATTAGGTTCAAGTGTACCCATGAGACTTTTATGACTTAGTTGATTTCTAGTATGGGAATTAGATTTCGTACATAGTTTTAAAAACATGGTTTAAGTTGTTAAATTATAACTTATAAACATAGGTGCAAGAACTTAAACATGGACCTTGTTTGTTTTGCATGCTATGTGAAGTCTTGGCATAATGGAATGATTATGATATACCAGTCTTGAGCATGTTCCCTTAGATTAATAATTCCAAATAACCTGGAATTATTATTATCATAATCATATCCATCTTATAAGACCTAGACTAGGGAGAGACCAGTTGCACCAATAAAATCTTTACAACAATATTAAGGAGGTAAATTATCTTCCCGTCATAACTCTTGATACAAGCCTTATTAATAGATGTAAAAACATGTACAACTTGCCTTCCTTTAACATGTGTTTGGTCATGAAACTAGATGGGGTTACTGCCTTAACAGAAATGGGTTGGTTTTCCATGTTAGTGGAGCTAATGCTAGATTGGAGACACATTTGAGGAGTTGTACAATCAGTTGTGCACATCTCGAGAAAGAGAACTCAAATGGATTAGCAATTACATGGGATGTAAATGGATGGGTTCCAACCATGGTTGTCTTGTTATGGCTTGACCTGCAATAGCAGGGGTCGAGATGAGTGGTTATGGATGCCTCCTACTAAGGATAATTGGTTGGACCCAATTTCTCAAATTTAAATAGAAGTAGCTATTTGAATGTCGAGAAAATAGTAGGAATTATGTGTTTAATTAAAGACCTTATATTAAATGCATGTACATATACTAATGTCTAATCAATTTCTTTCTTATATCTAGGTTGAACAATGAATCCAGACATAAACCTTCACTCAATTCTTGATAACAAATTAGATGGTTCAAACTTTACTGATTGGTTGAGGGTGGTGAAAATAGTCCTCATATCCAAAAGGATAGCTTATGTTTTGGATGAGCCCCTCCCTGATGAACTTGATGATGATATTGATGCCAATGAATGTGAGGTATGGGAGAAGCACAGAAAGGATCATGAAATAGCAGCATGCATAATGTTGGCAACCGTGAATTCTGAGCTTCAAAAACAAAATGAGAGCATGGACTTAGATACCATGATTCTCCATATTTGTGAGCCTTTCTCAGAGTAGGCCAGGTCCGAGAGAATTGATACATCAAAACTCTTATTTGGGATAAAGATGCAGGCTGGCACATCAGCACCGCAACATGCTCTTAAACTATTGGATTACATAGAGAAGCTGAATCGACTAGGTTTTGTGATGGAATGATAAATTATGTGTGGATCTGATTCTTGCTTCATTGACTACTATTTTCACAATGGTGACTAATTATTATATGAACAAGATCGATTCCACCCTACCCGAGTTGGTCAACATGCTGAAAACGGTAGAGCCTAAGATTCGAAAGTATCCAAAGGCTTTACTTCTAAATCAGAAAACCAAGCCTTCCAAGGGTAGGTCCCATTTTGGAAAGGGTTTGAGTGCCAAGAGGAAAATTGGTAAGAAGAAGAGAAGTAAGAAAAGAACTGCAAATGTCAGATTCTGGTGTGGCAAAGCCGACCACTAAAAGAAGGATTACAAGGTTCAGATTTCTGAACAAGTGAAGAAGAAGCCACGTGAGGCATCTACTTTAGGTATGTTTATGATAAATAGTTTCTCTACAGTTCCTTGTAAGTCTAGATGGGTATTAGATACTAGTTGTAGTACTCATATTTGTACTTCTGTGAAGGGGGTGTGGAATATTTAGAGTCATGCAAAGAGGGAAATGGACCTAAGAATTGGAAATGGAGCACGGGTTGGCTGCAACAACTATAGGGACATAGAGCCTTTATTTGCCTAGTGGCCTTTTTTTTAGTTTTGAATAATTGCTATTACATTCTGTCACTAAGAATATTAATTATGTTGCGCGTTTAGCAATGGATGGATTTGAGATTTTATTTTCTAATAATAATTGTCAAATTCGATGCGATAATGTTCTTTTTGCTTGTGGAATATGTGTTGATGACATTTATGTTTTAAATACTAAAATTGAAATTCTAAATATGATCATTGTTAAAAAATCGAGATTAGATAATGAGAAATCCTCATACTTATTGCCTTATAGGCCATATAAATGAGACTCAATTAAATAAGTTACATAAATGTGGTAACTTGAGCCCAATGGAATGGGAATCCTATGGAGCATGCGAACCTTGTTTAAAGGGAAAGATTACGAAGAAACCTTTCAAAGGAAAGGTCAACATGCCACTAGTACCTTGGAAATAATACATTACTAGCGATATGGTTATATGTACCTAATGAGGCACAAGTCTAAAAGTTTTGAGAAATTCAAAGAGTTCAAAACCGAAGTAGAGAAACAGCTTGGAAAAAGTATCAAGACCCTTCGACCTGATTGAAGTGGTGAATACTTAAGCCAAGAGTTTTAGGATTATTTAAGGGATAATGGCATTTTATCGTAGTAGACACCTTCTTATACAACCCAAGACAATGGAGTGTCAAAAAGGAGAAGTCGAACCCCACTCGATATGGTTCGATCCATGATGAGCTAAGCAAAATTTAGGATATCCTTTTGGGGTTATGCACTTCAGAGTGTAATTTATATTCTAAATAGAGTGCCATCAAAATTATTTGATCAAACACCAATCGAATTGTAGTATGGTAAGAAACCAGCTCTTTCTCACCTGAGAGTTTGGGGATATCCTACTTATGTAAAGAGGACAAGTTCAGATAAGCTGTGTGCTAAGTCTGATAGGTGTCTGTTTGTAGGTTACCTTAAGGAGAATATGGGCTATACCTTTTATGATACCATACTTGTTTCTAGAATTGCTCAATTCCTCTCAAAGGAGCATATACTTTTGAAAGCTAGTGGGAGCAATCTTGAGTTAGGCATGCTAGAAGATCAAAGACAATCAACTGATTATTCCTAAACCTGTTACACAATAAAGTGTAAGTATGGAATAGCCTTTTATAACACCGATATAATGTAGGTCAAGTCAGGCTCCAATCACTCCCGAGCAATATGGCTTTCTCATTACTGATGATAAACATCTCTTCCTTATGGAAGATGATGAGCCCAAGACTTACAAGGAGGTAATGGAAGGCTCAAAGTTTGATAAAAGATTTAGAGCCATGAGATTAGAGATGGACTCCATGTACAAAAATTAAAGTTGGAACTTGGTTGATGCTCCAAGTGGGGTTAAGCCAATAGGATGCAAGTGGGTTTTCAAGAAGAAAACTAACATGGACGGTAATGTAATTACCTATAAAGCAAGGTTGGTTACAAAAGGTTACAGTAACAAAAAAGGTATTATCTATGATGAAACCTTTTCACTGATGGCCATTCTATAGTCTATCAGAATACTCCTTCCCATCGCTGCTCGTTACGATTATGAGATTTAGTAGAAGGATGTGAAAACAACGTTCCTTAATGGTAATCTAGATAGGGATGTGTATATAACACAACCTAAGGGTTTTACATCTAGGGATGACTCCATGGTATACAAGTTGCAGAAGCCCATTTACGGACTTAAGCAAGTATCAAGTATTTGGAATATTAGGTTTGATTTGACACTCTGAGAAATTGGTTTTGCATCAAACCCTAATGAGCCCTGTGTTATAAGAAGGCTAGTGGGAGTGTGATTATTTTCCTTGTATTATATGTCGATGACATATTATCGCTAGGAAACGATGTTCCTTTTCTTCAAATAGTGAAGTCATTGTTATTTAAGAAGTTCTCCATAAAAGACCTCGGAGAAGTAACTTTTATATTTGGTATAAAGATCTATCGAGATAGATCTAGAAGGTTGCTAGGTCTTTCTCAAAGAAAATACATAGACAAGGTTTTTGCTAGATTTAACCTTCATCAGTCAAGAAAGGGTTATCTCCCAATGTCTAACGGGATTAACCTTTCTAAATCTGAGTGTCTAAGAACACAAGAGGAGACACTGCACATGAATGGAATACCTTATACCTCAGTGATATGATCCATCATGTATTCCATGGTATGCACTCAGTCTGATGTCTTACATGTGGTGAGTGTCAGGAGCAGATTTCAATCTAATCTGGGTGAGAAACACTAGATGGTCGTTAAAACTATCTTTTAAGTACTTACGTAGGATGAAGGATATTTTTTTGGTATATGGAGAAGGTCATCTCTCTATGAAGGGATACACTGATGCAAGTTTTCAGTCTGATAGGGAAGATTACAAGTCTTAGTCATGATATGTGTTTATGTTAAATGGAGGGGTAGCTGTTTGGAAAAGTTTCAAATAGGATACGACTGTCGATTCAACCATTGAATTTGAGTATATAGATGCTTCGGAAGCAACTAAGCAAGCTATCTATCTTAAGGGATTTATTGGTGACCTCGGTGTGGTGTCTAGCATTATAAATCTAATAGCGATCTATTGCAATAACAATGGGTCTATTCCTCAGGCAAAGGAACCACGGTCTCGTCTGAGAAAAAGACATGTACTAAGAAAATACCATCTCATTCAAGAGATAGTAACTAGAAAGGATATAAGCTTAGAATACATCCCAAAGGATCAGAATCTAGCGGATGGGATAACAAAGCCATTGACTCAGGTTAAGCATGACTAGCATGTTAATGAGTATGGCATGAAGCACTGATAAGTGTATAATTACACTTATTATCACATTAATTTTATACATTAAACACTATAGTTTTAGTCATTTTTATACTTCATATAAAAGATTTCAAGTGGTATGAGTTGTTTTTTATGAAAATGCAGATATTAGGTAAATGTTGGGAGTAAAATAATCCAAATTATTATTCTATGAAAAAAGATTGAAAAAGGTGCAAAAAGATGCGTAGAACTTAAAGATTTGGCTTAGGATTGAAGCTGTCAAAGATCGGTGAAGTTGCAAGAAGAATTCTGAGTAAAATTAAATTCACGGTCGTGACAATCATTCATGGTCACGACTTGTTTACTTCAGAAATAGAAGTTTGCTAATCAAAGATTCACGGTCATGACTTGTGTCTTGCGGTCATGACTTCGACGATTTTCTGGAATTATCTTCTTAACTACCAATAGGTAGATAAGCATGATCAACCGCCATCAACCGCTATCAACTACCAACGAATAGACACCTATTATAAGTCAACCAATCATGAAAAGGTGCCTATCCATTGTGGATTCTATCAAAGCTTCTCAACCAATCACAGTGAAGAGATGTAATCTTTCACCAATGGACACAACCCTTCGTTTGGATAGATGCAACCCTTCAAACTCTATAAATAGGGTTCCAATCCTCACAAAATTCATTCATTGAAAAGTGGTGCATTCAAGGAAGTGCAGTGGATAAAGTGAAAGAGAGATATAGTGTGTGTAGATAGATTCACTATGTTCTTAAGTGTTAGCGAGAAAATGTTTAAGTGATGAGAATCCTTGTTTCGATCACTAGATTTCTCTATATTCTCGAGCGATTGTTGTATAAGTGTACTTGCAAATTGCTTATCAATAAAAGTTTCCGTTCATCAATATTCGTTTGTTCGATATTCGTAAAGAATAGTGTGAGCACGTGATTTTTATGCTCGACTCACGAGTTTGATGATGAAGCTATGATTTTTCCCTTGTTAGCTTTTCACATTTTGTAGGGTCCCGAAATCATCCGGAAATCATTTACCTTGTTTCTTTGGGCCTTTTTTCTTTTAAAAAATCTCAAACTAAGAAAAAGCCCTCTGCCTTATTCTATATCATTAACAATATTGACGATATTGTTCAACAATATCGTTGATATCGTTGAACGACATCCCAGATATCAGTAACGATATCACCAATATCGTTCAACGATATCGCGGTTACTGTTAACGATATCGAGTTGGCAGATAGACTAAAAAGCATATCTTGCATTATTCAACAAAAAACATCCATCCCTCACCCATAATTCGAACTTTTTCTCTAAGACACCCTGTCAACATGCTGCCAACCCATTATGACCACTAGTGGGTGGAAGAAAATGATAGGAAAATAACAAAATGAGTAGGTGCAAGTGGATGACTTTTGGATTGAAGGTACTCCATAATAAGGGTTTGATTTTTTAGTAAAAGAGGGAGGAGGAAATTCAGAGAGAAGGAGAAGAGTTTCAGAAGAAGAAACTCAAGTTTTTGAAAGAAGAACAAAGCAAACAAAAACATAAAAAGGATTTTTACTAAAATTTCAAAAGGATTGGTTTTAGTATTTTCAAATTTCAAAACTCAGAGGAAGAAGGACTACTACCACCTCTCTTCCTCTCTTTTTTAAGAATCATAACTTGGAAGTTCTGCCTTCCCTCAAAGAGTACACCTCTACCCTTCACTTTCATCAAAAAACTGTAAATCGGATCTAAGAAACAAGGAGAGCTCCTTGAAGGACATCATGCACCTTGAAGAACATGGATTCATGACTACAGGGTAACCTCTGAGTTCCTAGAGTCATTGCTTACATTTTTAAGCTATTAGTTTTGAAGTCCCGTTTTGTTTTAGGTTTTTCCATTTTTGCGCACCATTTTTTTTTCTGCAATTTTCAGTATGATTTCGAATCTTTTTGCATATTTTCTTTACATAAACATATTCTACACATCTTGAGCTTTCTGGAATGATAAAGATCATCAAAATCCATTAAGTATAAAAAAAGTTATGATCATTTGAAGTTTGGATTATTGTTTTTGCTGCTTTCTGCTATTTTTGCATGTTTACTGCAGGTCTAGGAATCGCGATATCATTGAATGATATCACGATATTGTTGAATGATATTGGCTCTGGCAGAATGCTATTTCGCATTGTTTCACTCCGTTTTGAACTTTTTAAGTCTAGAATGACCCGTTGAGACCATCCCGAGTTTGGAAATGCATCCTTGGGGATAACAAACCTCTGATTTGTAATTATTTAAGATTTATGTATGATTTATTAATGTATTTAATATGCTTAATTGAAGTTCATAATAGTAACAAAAGCGCTTCAGGCCATTCATATCGATATCGCCCTTCACAGAGAAGTCGATTATGATATGAGTGACATTGTTACCGTTGTTAACCCAAATGATGACTATATTATGCATGTTTGGCCTAGATTTATTTTCCTAAATGTTGTTTTAGGTCACCCCCATGAAGGGAATAAAACGTGTTCCTGGATAACAGTCCCAACAACTTTGCCATGCTGCCATTTTCACTAATAAAATCGACCAACATACGTGCAAATAAAAATGAACAATTTTCATGAAATAAGAACTTCCAAATCTTCGTTGTTTTTACCTCGACCACATGGTTCTTGCCAAAATTCAAATCAAACATACATGGTACACTTGGTACATATGTGTAAATATTACGCCATATCTCGTGCTAACCCTCTTGGATGTAGGATAGATGTATGTTAGGATTTAATTTCCTTCAGGTATCGCTTTCAATTTCGAAATCCAATGTAATATTCATTAGATATCGATGTATTCTAGGCAATTGTATCCCTTAGATTTTGATGTATTTAGGTGATTTGTAAAACCCCAATCCCAATGATGTAATTAATACCCCGTAAAATAGGCGCATTTAATTTCCTATGTGTTTACTTTCCACAATTTACTTACCGTTTTGTGCATGCGCGATAAACATAAATTGAAAATATCTAGTTTAGTTTGAATATTATAAACATGGTTTCTATCATAGTGTAATTTAACTCAAATGACGATGAAATAGATAACTCATCCCAGACTCGAATCTCCGAACTATGGTATCGCTTAGACTTAACGGATCTAGGTTGTACCGAAATTTCCTGGAAGAGCTGATCCGGGTGGTGACTCTGACTACCATAGGCTAGAGGTTTTGATCTCGAGTCTTTTAAGCTTGAAAATCACACTTTTCAAAGCAAAACACTCTTTTCCAATGCACTTTTTCAAAAGCCCTAAAATCATTATTTTCGAAAACCCCACACCCCATCTCACGGGGTCGGTGCCTCGCGGCATTCACGCTGGACCTCCGAAATGTCATCCGCTCACAAATAGCATCCTAGCGGAGGTTCTATATGAGCCGAAACCGAATTCAAAGCAGACGCAGGAATTGCGGGAATTGACGACTCCCATTGATGAGTGGATACGGTTTGATCAACTTTAGCTTTCACTTGCATTCCTTACAACTTTGCTTTGCTTTCTACTTATACTTTCTATTTTGAAGTTTATGATATGTCTATGTGTCATAATGTGTATTTCGTGCTGTGTCATTTATATTAATCAAGTTATATGCGTTGGAGTTAATTTTAAGAGTAGTTTCGGGGTTAACAATATCGTGTATAATCACTGGATCTGTGATATAACACTATTTAGTAAGCCAACATTTTTGGAATGGTAACTTGCTAAATGTGGCTATGTGAGAGCGACCCGTACTAAGCATAGTATTGATGTTGTCCAAGTTTATATAATTGTCTTATTTCATTTGTGCTACATTTAGAAAAGTTATTTCATGTGTTGCTCTGCGGCGAATCATTGAACAACTAAGTGTTTTGAACCGAGTTTGTTAGAGTAGTTTAGTGACTTGTAACATCTTTGTTGAACTTGCATGTTTTCTCTGCTATACTTGTTCGTAGTGAAAATCTTTATATTTAGATTCTCAGTTCTTCCACATCTATATTTACTCAACTTTTCATTCTAATCTTCCTATCCAAAAATCTCAAATCTATTTTTATTTTCTTTACTTTGTTTTTCCCTTGTTGATCTTTAGACTTGGTTCCTTCCCTGTGGGTTCCATATCTTTTAAAACTACATCGCAACTGTATACTTGCAATTATCATCATTTTTCTATTTGATAAGAGGTATTGACAACACCTGCATTTTACGTGAACAAGTTTTTGGCATTATTATTAACGATAAGCCTTACGAAATGAGTGTAGCCAAGTCTTATGAATAAGTTATTAAACTTATCAGTAGAAAAGTGGCGAACAAGTTTTTGGCGCAGTTGCCGGAGAAGGCAATAGCGTTTTAAGGATCAAATTTTTGGGGAAGTTAATTGTGTCCTAGAGATTTAATTTTTGGAAAATGGGCAATTTTATTATATATAGAATTATTTTATTTTTATTATTTTTATTATCTTATTATTAACATATTTTTCTTGCTTATTCATTGAGTTTCCTTTCTAGC
>CATIWQ010447230.1:0-17381 GCA_949673415.1 Euphorbia schlechtendalii | reverse complement strand
TTTTTAGGTCTTATGCATTTTTGGCTGCCTTGATGGCCTTATGTTTACAACATTATTATTTTTAGGTCTTATGCATTTTGAGCCGCCTCGATGGTCTTATGTTTACCACTTTATGATTTTTAGGTCTAATGCATTTCGAGCTGCTTTGACGGCCTTATGTTCGCCACTTTATGATTTTTAGGTCTTATGCATTTTGAGCTGCCTTAATGGCCTTATGTTTGCCACTTTATGATTTTAAGGTCTTTTGCATTTTGAGCCGCCTCGATGGCCTTATGTTCGCCACTATGATTTTTTAGGTCTTATGCATTTTGAGCTGCCTCGATGGCCTTATGTTCGCCACTTTATGATTTTTTAGGTCTTATGCATTTTGAGCCGCCTCGATGGCCTTATGTTTGCCACTATGATTTTTTAGGTCTTATGCATTTTTAGCCGCCTCGATGGCCTTATGTTCGCCACTTTATGATTTTTAGGTCTTATGCATTTTGAGCCGCCTTGATGGCCTTATGTTCGCTACTTTATGATTTTTAGGTCTTATGCATTTTGAGCTGCCTCGATGGCCTTATGTTCGCCACTATGATTTTTAAGTCTTATGCATTTTGAGCCGCCTCGATAGCCTTATGTTCGCCACTTTATGATTTTTTAGGTCTTATGCATATTGAGCTACCTTGATGGCCTTATGTTCGCCACTTTATGATTTTTAGGTCTTATGATTTTTGAGCCGCCTCGATGGCCTTATGTTCGGCACTATGATTTTTTAAGACTTATGAATTTTGAGCCGCCTCGATGGCCTTATGTTCACCACTTTATGATTTTTAGGTCTTATACATTTTGAACTGCCTCGATGGCCTTATGTTCGCCACTATGATTTTTAGGTCTTATGAATTTTGAGCCGCCTCGATGGCCTTATGTTCACCACTTTATGGTTTTTAGGTCTTATCCATTTTGACCCGCCTCGATGGCCTTATGTTCGCCACTATGATTTTTTAGGTCTTATGCATTTTGACCCACCTCGATGGCCTTATGTTAGCCACTTTATGATTTCTTTGGTCTTATGCATTTTGAGCCACCTAGTTGGCCTTATGTTCGCCACTTTATGATTTTTTAGGTCTTATGCATTTTGAGCAGCCTCGATGGCCTTGTGTTCGCCACTTTATGATTTTTAGGTCTTATGCATTTTGAGCCGCCTCAATGGCCTTATTTTCACCACCTTAAAATTGTTTAGGTCTTATTCATTTTGTGCCGCCTCGATGTCCTTGTGTTCACTTTATTATTATTTACGCCTTATTCATTTTGAGATGCCTCGATGGCCTTATATTCGCCAATTTATGATTTTTAGGTCTTATGCATTTTGTGCCACCTCGATGGCCTTACGTTCGCCACTTTATAATTTTTAGGTCTTATGCATTTTGAGCGCCTTGATGGCCTTATGTTCTCCACCTTATGATTTTTTAGGTCTTATGCATTTTGTGCCACCTTGATGTTTTAAGCGCTTTTCTTTTTACTTTTTATTTTTGGGATCGGTTCAAGCTGCATGCCTATTCCTAACCCTTGGATGGCAACCATCGTTGGCACTTTGTCTCCAGGAAGAATCAGACCATCTTTCATTGCAGATACTAGTCCCTGGAGTAATGATAATTGAGTTGAATGTTCAAACGAGTTCAATCCCATGGGCTGTGTGGTTATTGTATCCGAGGCTACCGAGAATGTGGTGGAACCGATATGGGGATTCGTGTGAGGGATGACGGGCGTGAAATTTGGTTGGGTGATGTTGTAGAGGTGGGGTGGCATATGCCCTTGTGACGCACTATCGAAATCATCGATCAAGTTACGAGGCAGTATTGTATCCTGCCTAGATGTGACCAAACCAGCTTTGCTCAGATCACCATACATCATGCCAGAAGAGATGTATATCTCGGTAATTGATTTTTGATATACATCCATCTCTTCCGGGGCGATTTTGTATTTTTGTTACAATTAAAGGGGAGGGTTATCTCCTCCCACGAGTCCATCACCATGGGGGCAATCGCTAGTCTTAGGCCGTGGAGTCCTCGTGACAATTATCCCTGTGGTTGGGGGATGATTGCTTGTTCTGTTATGAGCAATTTGTGACTTGACTAGGAACTGAAATTTTCCGATTATCAGAATGTTCATGTGAACTAAAATTCTCGCCTAAGCAAATAAAGTCAGTCCACACTCACCGCACCAATGTTAAATTAGCCTGGAATGGGGTTCCACGCGTTAACATGCTAACTGAAGTCGAATCCAATGCTCCTCTTTGTTGTGGTCTGAAGGTTCCTACAAAACAACAACCATCACTATGGGGAACTAGCCGTGTAACAGGCGTAGCCTCTCTGATGCTTAAGTTAGATCAGATTTAAGAGATGAGGTAGGGAGTTTTTAGTGTTTTAGAATATGTACCTTTTCGTGGTGACCCAAAGGGTCCTTTTATTTTCCTTGAATGTCCCCTAGTTTGATCCAAAGTGTGAATCAACCAGAGTTCTAGTTTGAATGGATCTTTATCCTTTTGATAGGATAAAGTTTATTTGAAGTGAGAGTTCCAATTATGGAGGTCTCTTTATAGACTTAGAATATTAATTGGACTCTTTTTCCACGAGGCGTCAGGGTCGGTCCAGGCAGACAAGCCGACTCAGCTTTGTGGTCGCCTGAACACTTCTCTGAAATAAGGGAAGACTTGGTCTCTTCCAAATTTGGGGTGGATATGATCTGCCTAGATGATTACCAGGTCCTTATATTTGGGGCGGATGGGATCCGCCAGGATCGGCATAAACATTCCTAGCCTTATCGTAGCGCCTTTCCTTGCCCCAGGCGGATACGGTCCGCTTGGGGGTTTTGCATGGTATGCACGCATCTAGTTATACTTGACTCTGTTAACAAGGTCAAATAATGACAGGTGCGTGCATTCTACCGAAAACCCCCAGGCTGATAATATCCACCTATAGAAGTGATAAATATTATGTTAAGGCTAGGAATGTTTTTGCCAATCTAGGCGGGTTTAATCCGCCTCGAGAGTAAAGCCTCGATAATCGTCCAGGTGGATTGAATCTGCCTTGAATTTGGAAGAGACCAAGTCTTACCCAATTTCAAAGAAGTGTCCAGGCGGCCATCAAGCTAAGTTGGCTTGTCCGCCTGGACCGACCCTGAAACCTCGTGGGCAAAGAGTGCAATTTAGATTCTAGGTATACAAGGAGAACTCCATAATTGGAACTCTTACTTCAGATAAACTTTATCCTATTAGCAGGATAAAGATCCATTCAAACTAGGAATCTAGTTGATTCACACTCTAGATCAGACTAGGGGGCATTCAAGGAATATAAAAGGACCCTTTGGGTCACCACGTAGAGGGATGTAAGCTGAAAACACTAAACTCTCCCTGCCTCCTCTCTTAAATTCGATCTAACTTAAGCAACGGAGAGGCTATGCCGGTCACAAAGCTAGTCCCCCATAGCAACGGTTTTTTATCTTGTAGGATCCATCGGACCACGTCAAAGAGGAGCATTTGGATTCATCTTCAATCAGAGAATTAACTCGTGGAACCACGTTCCAGGCTTAATTTAACATTGGTACGGTGAGCGTGGACTGAATTTACTTGCTCAGGCGAGAATCTCAGTTCACACGAACATTCTGATAATTAGAAAATTTCAGTTCCTAGTCAATCTCAGATGGCTCACGATGGAATAAGCAATCATCCCCCAACTATAAGGATAAATGTCACGGGGGCACCACCGCCTAAGGCTGGCGAAAGCCCCAAGGTAAAGGACCCATGGGAGGAGATAACCCACTCCTCCAATTGTAGCAAAAATACAAAATTACCCTAGAAGAAATGGAGGCGTATCGAAAATCAATTGTCGAGACGTACATCTCTTCTGGTGTGATGTACGGAGATCTGAGCGAGGCTGGTTTGATCATATTCAGGAAAAACATAGTACCGCCTCGTAACTTGATTGATGACTTTGATAGTGCGTCACAAGGGCTTATGCCACCCCACCTCTACAACATCAACCAGTAACCTGTCATGCCCATCATTCCTCACACAAATCCGTAGATCGCTTCTACCACGGATATCATAACCATGCAGCCCATGGAACTGAACTCAATCGGGCAGTCAACACAGTTATCATTACTCCAGGGATTAGTTTCGATAATGAAGGATGGTCAGATTCCACCTAGAGACATAAGGCCAACGTTGGATGCTAGGCAAGCAGCCTGAACCAATCCTGAAAGCTAGAAATTTAAATCGGGTTGTTGAGCCAGAAAGTGAAGAGGAAGATGACCCAGAATTTGAAAAGAAAGCCAAGACGGTTTTTGCAAAATTGGCTATCCCTTACCAGGAGGCAACATCGAGGACTAACTTTTCGCTATTCAAGAAAAACATCCTCGATCAAACCTTGCCCAGGCTCGTCTACATACCTACTTTCAACAAGTACACAGGAAAAGACGATCCTAATTATCATGCTGTTGACTTTAAGAATTGAATGGAAATGGCAGGGGCTACAGAAGCATATATATGTCGATACTTCTCGGAAATGCTAGGCGGACCAGCGGCCTGATGGTTCACCTCACTGCCCCCTAACTCTATAAGAAGCTGGGACAAGTTCAGCGACGCATTCTGCAAGCATTTTTTGGGTTCCACCCCAGCCAGGCTGGTAACAAGAAGTTTACACAAAATTTTGCTGATGAAGCCTGCCTGGAAGTACGAGACTTAGATTTCAGCACTACCAAAGAGGCAATGCTAAAGGGCATGCGTAGTAGAGACATTAGGAATGCGATCCTTACTAGACATCTTAAAAGCCTGCAACAAATGCTTGGGATAGCCAAGGACCTGATCCTAGCAGATGAAATAAATTCCAATCAAAGAAAAGAAGGTTGGGGCAGAGAAGTAAAGAGAGAGGATAAACCAAAATTTGACGATAGAAGGTGAAAAGGACGAGGCGGATATCATGATTGAGAAGAAGACCGCCCTAGGTTGAACGCATCTTTGAGCCAGATACTAGTGGCAATAAAAAAGACTCCAGAAAAGAAAACATCTGATTCTCCAAAATTCCTGAGGCAGTCTCCTTGGGGCAGGATTTGAACAAGTATTATGATTACCACAAGGCTAGGGGTCATCACACTGATGACTATAGATCTCTAGCAGATATAGTACACGAGTTGATCAAAGCTGGGAAACTTAGCCAGTTCGTAAAAGGAATCACTAAAAGACATGAAAGAAAAGAAGGAAGCGAAGATGAGAAGGGAAGAAGACTCGAATAAAAGGTTCGGTGGCACAAAAGGAGTTATCATGGTGATTACAGGTAGACCAGAATTTGAGTAGCCCAAAAAGAAAGCTAGATGCTCAACCAGCAGGAAGAGTAATGTTAACGACGAGGCGGAAATCCTGAAACCATTCAGGAGAGATTCGCTAGTCCAAAAGCAGCATGCCCTACCCATAGTCGCAGAAGCAATAATGGAGAATTTCATAGTAAGAAGAATCCTTCTAGACACGAGCAGCTTGGTGAATATTGTCACCAAAAGTGTTATGGAGAAGTTAGGAGTGCACAACTCTCGGATTTGAGCTGGATGTTTGCCACTCATTGGGATTAATGGCCAACCCATACAATCCTTGGGCAAGGTTACGTTAGAGGTAGAAATGAGAAGCCTCCAACATAAGTTCCGTGGAAAAATGGAGTTCACCATCGCTGACATCTCAATGGGATTCAACGTTATATTGGGCAGGCCCTTCCAAAATGAAACCCGCATGCTCATCTCCCTAATGGACTTGGTATTTCATATACCAACTACCAAAGGGACCACGGTAGTAAATGGTAACCCCCAAGTGGCTCAAGAGGTATACCTAGCCTCATTTCATAGAGAATCACTCCTGGTGGAAGAAGAGTTGGAGGCAAACTGGCCGGAGAAAATTGAGGTATCTGAAGAGTTGGAAGAATTCAAAGATGGCCCAGAACGCTCGCTTAAAAATGGGAAAAGCCTCTGCAACGATGCAAAGGCAGAAGTAATTTGTGCCCTCATCGATCAGCAACATGTTTTCTCATGGTTATCTGAAGACCTCATAGGTTTTAAACCTGAAGCCATGCAACAAAAGTTAAACTTAAACCCAAGCACCGAGAAAGTTATTCAAAAGAAAAGGCATGCACCTGAGAGATAGAGAGCCATTGAAGAAGAGGTAAGCAAACTCTTGAAGGCTAGACACATTAGAGAGGTTCATTATCCGACTTGGTTATCCAATGTTGTGCTGGTAAAAAAAACAAGTGGAGCCTACAGAATGTGCGTGGACTTCACTAACGTAAACAAAGACACTCCAAAAGATGCCTACCCACTCCCAAGCATGGATCAGTTAACAGATGCAATGGCAGGCTATGTAGTCTATTCATTATTAGACTCAAAGTGCGGATATAACTAAATACCCATGTACCTCGCCGATGAAGAAAAGACATCCTTCATAACTCATGAAGGCACCTATTGCTACACAGTCATGCCTTTCGGTTTGAAGAACGCGGGAGCAACGTATCAAAGGTTGATCAATGAGATGTTCCGAGACGAGATAGGGAAGTCAGTGGAAGTATACGTGGATAATATGAAAATCAAAAGCAAGAGCGAGGCAGAGCATGAGGAGGTCATCAGGAAAGTCTTCAAAGTCTTGCAAGAATATCGACTGAAGCTCAGTCCGGAAAAGTGCACCTTTGGTGTGAAAGGAGGCAAGTTCTTGGGGTTCATGATATGCCAATGAGGAATCAAGGCAAACCCAGAGAAGATCGAGGCAATTCTAAAGATGGAACCGCCTCGAACCCTAAATGAAGTCCAACGATTGAACGGTAGGATCAACGCTTTAGGAAGATTTATATCTTTCTCAGCCAAGAGATGCATGCCTTTCTACAAGGCCATGAAAAAATATAAAGACTTCAAATGGGATCAACCCTACTAAGAGGCATTCGAAGAGCTGAAGAAATTCCTGGGAAAACCACCACTCCTCAGCACACCCTAGCCAGACGACACACTTTACATGTACCTGGCCGCTACTGACGAGGTGGTAGGAACAGTACTGGTTCGAGAGGAAGGACAGGACCAGTTCCCAATATACTACACTAGCAAAGTGCTGAGGAACGTCGAGCTCAGATATCCTCGGATCGAAAAGCTCACCCTGGCCTCGATCTCAGCCTCCACTCGGTTGAGACCCTACTTCCAAGCCCACATAATTGTAGTAAGGACAAACTTCCCACTGAAAAAAGTCCTCTAACGGCCTGAGACATCAGGGAGACTGGCTGAGTGAGCCATCCATTTGGGGGAACATGACATAAGATTTGAAAGCAGAAGCGCCATGAAAGCACAAGTTCTGGAGGATTTTGTAGTAGAATTCGCAGGGCTAAAGCCCGCCAAAGAAATCAAAATTGAAGAATGGGAAATCCTCGTAGATGGAGCATCCTCTCATGAAGGAGTGGGAGTCAGCATATACATTCGAGGCCCCGGAAAAATTAAATTCTCTTATGTAGCTAAACTAGTGTTTCCCACGACCAACAATGTGGCAGAATACGAGGCAGTTACCAAAGGACTAGAGCTAGCCCGAGAGATAGCACTAGATCGATTGCTGCTCAAGAGTGACTCGAGGCTGGTTGCGAACCAGATTAATCGAAACTTCAAGATGAAAGATAGAGAAATGGCAAAGTATCTCTCAAAGGTAAGAAATCTTGTAGAGATACTAGAGTCAAAAGGGGTAGCCTGGGAGATTGAACATATTCCCAGGAAAGAAAATGAGCGGGCAGACGAATTAGCCAAGGTGGCTTTGAGCAAAGAAGAGTGGAAAAACCTCGCATGCCCGTATGAGGTAATCACTCACCCAAACAACAAAACGAGAGCAGCGAGATTTCGGATGGATGAAGTCCATCTATGATTACCTTGCCATGAACAAACTGCCTGATGATAAAATTGAGGCTACCAAAATTGTAAGGAAAGCCATGCGGTTTTCCTTACTAAATGAGGAGCTTCACAGAAAATCATACTCCGACGCTTGGAAAAAGTGCATAATGGCTCAAGAAGGAGCCAAAATCTTACAAGAACTCCACGAAGGAGATTGTGGATCCCACCAGGCGGCGGTGACATAAGTCAGGAGAGCAAGTCTCGCTGGCTTTTATTGGGAATCTATGAACCTGGATGCGGAGACATACGTCAAGTCCTACCACTAATGTCATATTCATGCACAAAAGTCTCACGTCCCTCACGCAATACAGCATCCCCTTCTAACCTCTTGGCCATTCTCAACAAGGGGAATTGATATTGCAGGACCTCTCCCGGAAGCAAGTGGACAAACAAAATGGATCCTAGTGGCCATTGACCATTTTATAAAATGGGTTGAGGCGGTCGCTCTCAGCAGTATCACGCTAGAACAGGTGCTGGATTTTGTCAAAAAGAACATCATTATGCGATTCGGAGTACCACACCGAATCATCTTAGACAATGGTACGCAATTCACATCCAGCAAATTCTAAGATTTCTGCAAAGAGTTGAAGATCGAGGCCTACTTTAGCTCAGTGGATCATCCGTAGACTAACGGCCAAACAGAAATTACAAATAAAAAGCTCGGTCAAGGAATAAAGAAAAGAGTGATGGAAAGAAAGGGAGTCTGGCCGGATGAGTTGGTTAATGTTCTATGGGCATAATATTCGCCACTTTTCTACTGATAAGTTTAATAGTTTGTTTGCAAGATTTGGCTACACTCGTTTCGAAAGGCTTATCCTCAATAATAATGCCAAAAACTTGTTCACGTAAAATACATGTGTTGTCAGTACCTCTTATCAAATAGAAAAATGATGATAACTGCAAGTATACAGTTGCGATGTAGTTTTAAAAATATCGAACCCACATGGAAGGAACCAAGTCTAAAGATCAACAAGGGAAAACAGAGTAAATAAAATAAGAATAGATTGGAGATTTTGGATAGGAAGATTAGAATGAAAAAAATGAGTAAATATAGATGTGGAAGACTAGGCAATCTAAATATAGAGATTTTCCCTACGAACAAGTATAGCAGAGAAAACATGCAAGTTCAACAAAGATGTTACAATTCACTAAACTAATATAACAAACTCGGTTCAAAACACTCAGATGTTCAATGATTCGCCACAGAGTAACACATGAAATAAATTTTCTAAACCTGGCGCAAATGAATTAAGACAATTATATAAACCTGAACAATGTCAATACTATGCTTAGTACGGTTCGCTCTCACATAGCCACATTTAGCAAGTTACCATTATAAAAATGTTGGCTCACTAAATAGCGTTATATCACAGATCCAGTGATTATACATGATATTGTTAACCCCGAAACTACTCTTAAAATTAACTCCAACACATATAACTTGATTAATATAAAAGACTTAAAACGAAATATGCATTATGACACATAGACATATCATAAACTTCGAAATAAAAAGTACTAGTAGAAAGCAAAGCAAATTTGTAAGGTATGCAAGTGAAAGCTAAAGTTGATCAAACTGTATCCACTCTTTAATGGGAGTCTTCAATTCCCGCAATTCCTGCGTCTGCTTTGAATTCTGTCTCTGCCCGTACAGAACCTCCGCTAGGATGATATTCTTTACGAATATCGAACAAACGAATATTGAAGAATGAAAACTTTTATTAATAAGTGATTTGCAAGTACACTTATATAGCAATTGCTCGAGAATATAGAGAAATCTAATGATCGAAACAATGATTCGAATCACTTAAACATTTTCTCGCTAACACTTATGAACGTAGCGAAACTAGATATTTATTCTCTATCTATACACTATACACTATCTTTCACTGCTTTCTTCTTGCACGAAATTAGAGAGGTTTAGAGCCCTATCTATAGAGTTCGAAGGGTTGCATCAATCCAAATGAAGAGTCGTGTCCATTTGTGAATGATTGCATCTCTTCATTGTGATTGGTTGAGAAGCTTTGATATAATCCACAATGGATAGGCACCTTTTCATAACTATTTGACTTCTGATAGGTGTCTTATCGTTGGTAGTTGATGGAGGTTGATGGAGGTTGATCATGCTTATCTAGCGGTTGGTAGTTAAGAAGATAAAACCTGAAAACCGTCTAAGTCGCGACCATGAATCTTTGATTGGCAAACTTCTGTTCAGAAGAAGAACAAGTTGCGATCGCGAATGATTGTCGCGATCGTGAATTGAGTTTTTCTTCAGAAATATCCTTGTAACTTTACCGATCTTTGACAGCTTTAATCCTAAGCTAAATCTTTATGTTCCACGCATCTTTTTTTACCATTTTCACTCTTTTTTCATAGAACTCCACTTTTGATCAGTTTACTCCCAAGATTTACCTAGTATCTGCATTTACATAAAAAACAACTACATACCACATGAAATCTTTTATATGAAGTATAAAAATAACTTAATTCATAGAGTTAAATGTATAAAATTAGTATGATAATAAGTGTAATTATACACTTATCACACACTGAATAACCCCATGCACATCTACTGGAGAAACACCTTTTTCAATGGTCGATGGGGTCGAGGTGGTTCTACCCATTGAAATCAGTCCACCATCTCATTGAGAGGCCTACTACACAGAGAAAGAGAATGACATAAACATGAGATATCATCTTGACAATCTACAAGAGAAACGGGAGAGGGCGTGCATCCTTATGGCCGCCTACAAAGCCAGGATCGCCAAATACCATGACAGGAAGGTCAGAGAAATCCACCTCCAAGAAGGTGACATGGTCCTTAAAGACGCAACTGCCTCACAGGGGCGAGAAGGAAAAGGAAAGCTGGGGCTGAATTGGGAAGGCCCTTATAAAGTTTTACAAGTTACCGGACCAGCAACATACAAATTACAAACCATGGAGGGAAAGGAGGTCCCAAGAATGTGGAACATAGCAAAGCTTAGGCCATATTACATGGTTTACGACTCTTAGAGGGATCCAGGTGGTCGTAATCTTTTCCTTTTAAGGACTGTTTCCTAAGAGGTTTTGTCCTAAAAGTTTTTTAATGAGGCGACGCACCCCTTAGACGAGATAGATTACCGGACGTGTAAAATTCTCGGATGTATTTTTTAATTTATTCAATGAAAAGTAATTAATTTCAAAATGTGCACATTTAAGTACTGATCATACTTTGAGATTGCCCAAACACGAAAGCGCTTGAAACATTAAGGTGGCTCAAACGGATAAGACTTAAATATCATAAAATGGCAAACATTAGGCCATTGAGGAGGCTCAAACGCATAAGACCTAAATATCATAAAATGGTAAACATTAGGCGATTGAGGCAGCTTAAACGCATAAGACCTGGAAAACTTCAAAATGGTAAACGTAAAGCCATTAAGGTAGCTCAAAAACATAAGACCTAAACATCATGGCAAGAATAATGTCATTGAGGCAGCTTAAAAGCATAAATATCAGAAAATGATGAATAACAGACCATTAAGGCGGCTACCGCTAGAGCACAGAACCATGAAGGCGGTAAGATAAACAATAAATGAGCCATTCAGATGGTAAAAAGATACATAGACGTTCAATAACACTCAAGGCGGGAAAATAACATATCATTAGAAGGCCCAATAAGGTCGAAATATTCTTACAAAAATGTTGAAAATACAAACTAAAATCTACACCCTAGGGCGGGTCGATTCGACGTCATCTCCTTTCTTCGGCTCCTCCTCCACCTACTCATCCAGAGCCGTCTCCTCCTCATCAGGCTCATTGGGATACTTCACTTCCATCAAAAGGCCCTCGGAAAGATCCTAATGGCGACCCCGGTAAGCCTAAAAAACTAGACGGCCATATTCGCGGCCATCCAGTGCCATATTAAGCATAGCTTTGCTGTAGTCAGAAATAACTTTAGGAACTTTCGCCTAGTATTTCGAGACGGTGTTCTGCAAATTATCCCGAGCTATAGTAAATTCCTCAACCTTCTTTTGGGCCTCCTCTGCTCTTTTGTTGGTCTCCTCAAGCTGCCGGGTCATCTTGCTATTAGCCGCCTCAAGCTCCACGGCCTTCTTGTTGACGTTCTCCAGCTCACAAGAAGTAAGCTCATGAGTCCGTTGGACCCTCACTACGTCTCAGCTCTTTCGAGTCATCTCAGCCGCCCGAGATGCCATCTAAGAAAGCCAACATGACATCATTAGAAAACAAAAATACTAAGCAGTAAACCACATAGGAAGATAGAAAATACCTCGGTGGACATCATAAATAAAGTTTTAGACGATTGGAGTAACGACTCGACCACCAAGTCATCCATCTCAGTAGGAAGGGGTAAAATTATCCTTAAGACATTCTGAATTGAGGCGGTGTAGATGGAAGGATTACCCTCCCCTGAAAATGATAGCAGGTCCGCCCGGATAGACTCCGAACTCACCTGTCTAGAAGAATTGATGGGGATATCCAAGTGAGGATCCTAAAATGGAAACAGTATTAGTACTATGGAAATAAATCAAAAATAAAATTAATTCATCACCGGTTGGAGGGAATCCTCTCCGGTCACAGAGAATGGAGGCGGCTCCGCAAAGGATTCAGGAGCCTCCTCGGCAGCATGAGCCTTGCACTTCCTTTTACGCTTGCTGGGATCTCTGCCTCGTATATCAAGTACTGCATTAATAACCCCAGGCTTAACTTGTTCAGTGGGGCATTTATTACCCTTTGACACCTTGGCAACTTATTACATAAGATCACTAGTCGAAGAAAAATTAAACACTGGAAAGAAAGAAATACAAATGAATACCTGGAGAAACTTGGGGCCCAAAATGATAAAGGGGATCCAGCTAGCCCGGCTCAATAATCCTAATATTCTTGGCCATATCCTAATATACTGAAGGAAGCACTATCTCACATTCCTTGAGCCAGGGGAAAACTTTCATCTCAAACTCTAGATCAACGGGGTCCTTAGCTGACTCGATCAGCTCAAAGCGGGGTGTCTTATTCACTATCTCCCTAGTTCTTCCTTTCCCCCTAGCCAAGGTCTCATAACGGGTAGCCACATGCTGCCTCATGGGGTGAGCCTCACCTCTCTTCATCCTGTGAATGTGAGATGAAACCCCAACGGCTTGGCGAGGCGGTGCTGGCGCAAATAAACCCATCTCTTCATCTAGTTTAGCCTAGGCCACAGTGGAAAAGGATTGGGAGGACAAGGCGGACTTATTGCGGGATGATCGATTCTCACCCGACTCAGACATGGCTTTAATTTGAGGGGATGCCTAAAGGTTGAGACATTGTCAGTATAGTCTATATTCAAAGGTTTGAAGTACTTGGAGTTTGTTTCAGCTAAATCCCTACTAAATTAGCTACTAGTGGACGAGGAGGAATCGGTCATTGCCACCTATTAAAAATCCTATACAGTTAGAAGGTATCCTAAAGAATCCTAAGTTAGCTCAAAGTGGCACAAACAATATTCGAATTACCTACATTGGTATTTCAGATCTAAATAGCAAGGAGAAGGGACAAACAACATTCATATCAATTGAATAGATATTTTAGATCTAGCAAATGTTCTACACATGAACAAGTAATTCTGGGAAAAGGAAATATAAAACACAAAATTCGTTTATATACCAATTGATCAAGGTGTGATTAGATAACCATTAACGAAGAATTAGGGGCAAACAAGAATGAAATTAACATCTAAAACATCTCACAAAGTCAAAATAGCAGCAGAAGAATAAAGAGAAGAACCAACATGGCATCGTTTCTAGGAAAAGCAACAGATAATGAATCAATGATAAAAGTAAAACAGAAGATGGGAACTTACTTGTATAGGGAATACGCTTGATTAGAGAAGCTTGAGGAAAGAAAGATGATTGGTGGAGCTTGATGAGGAAGAGCAAAATCATCGATGAAGAGAAGAGGTTGTAGAAGCGATGAAAGGATAAAATGAAACCCTTATATAGAAGATGAAATGACATATGAAGAGACACTTTCCCCATGTGTGACACGTAGCGCACTATATACCTCATATTCAAAATTTGAAAAGATGTGAACTTTTCATTTCAGCGCTCAGGACACATGAGCCATAGATTTGCACGTGTTCACAAGTTTGCCTGAATCAGGCGGATCCTAAACATAAGCTCCTGAAGAAGCTCTAACACTGATGGGGGGACTTTTATTAACAAGGTTAAATAATGATAGGTGTGTGCATTTCACCCAAAACCCCCAGGAAGATTATATCCGCCTATAGAAGTGATAGATACTATGTCAAGGCTAGGAATGTTTCTGCCAATCTAGGCAGGTCTAATTCGCTTCGAGAGAAAAAGCCTCGGTAATCATCCAGGCAGATTGAATCTGCCCCAAATTTGGAAGAGACCAAGTCTTACCCAATTTCAAAGAAGTGTCCAAGTGGCGATCAAGCTAAGTTGGTTTGTCCGCCTGGACCGACCCTGACGCCTCGTGAGCAAAGAGTCCAATTAAGATTCTATGTCTACAAGGAGAACACCATAATTGGAACTCTCACTTCAGATAAACTTTATCCTATAAACAGGATAAAGATCCATTCAAACTAGACCTCTGGTTGATTCACACTTTGGATCAGATAAGGGGGCATTCAAGGAATATAAAAGGACCCTTTTGGAGTCAACTTCAATCAGAGAAATAGCGCGTGGAACCATGTTCCAGGTTTAATTTAACATTAGTGCGGTGAGCGGGGATTGACTTTACTGAAGTCCCCCCACAAGTGTCTGAGAGTTTCTTTAGGAGCTCAATTTTGAATCTGCCTGGTCCAGGCAACGCTATCATGATGTGCATGTGAGAAGTGTCTAGGGCACACTTAGGGTTTCCCACGTGGGCGCGTGTGTTTGAGCGCTGAGCTGAAAAGTTCACGGTTTTTCAAATTTCAAATGTGGGGTTGGTAGTGAGATAAGTGTCAGACATGGGAGAAGTGCCTCTTCAAATGTCTTTTCATCTCTATATAAAGGTTTTATTTTCTCATTTCACCACTTCTACGATTCTCTTCTTCTCCGGTAATCTTGTGATTTTCTCCAACAAGCTCCGTCAACGTCTTTCCTTTCAAAGCTTTTCCAATCAAGTGTATTCTCTATACAAGTGAGCTTCTATTTCCTCTCTACTTCTTCCATTGATTTTCTTTTCACTTCTCGAATGATAAATCGTTATGTTTGCTTCTTGCTTGCTTATTTTATTTTGAATGTCCGATCAATTCTTTCTGAACTGCATTTGCTTCCCTGTTATTTGTATTCCCTTTCCCATGACTTAAGGGTATGTTTTTTGTGCATTTCAGTTGGGTTTGTTTAGGGGGTTGGGGTTCACAAGTTTAATTTTCCCGGAATTGTTCATGCCCTTTTTTATTTCCCAGAATGGTATGTTCATACGTAGAACACTTGTTAGATCCAAAATTATTCATTTTTTGATACAAATGTTGTTTGTTTCTCCATTTTGCTACTTAGATTCAAAATACCAACGTAAGTAATCAATATCTCTCTCCATTCGAGAATCCAGGATTCGAATCTATATCTACGCATAATCTATAGCCTCCTAAATTAATTTGGATTTATTTTCTAAGTTTTGATTTCTTTATTTATTATACTTATGAATTTCTTTATTTATTATACTTATGAATTTCTTTATTTATTTCAAATATTGTTTATACCATCTCGAGCTAACTTAGGATTCTTTAGGATATCTTCTAACTGATTAGGATTTTTAATAGGTGGTAATGACTCGTGAGTTGGAGCAAGCAACCAAAAGGGTTGCGAATCTTAAGGCAGAAAATGCCCAACTCGAGGCGGCGAAAGTTGAGGCTGGCCGGCAGCTCGGAGAGGCCAACCGAAAGGCGGAGGCTCAGAAGATGGCAGAGGCCCAGAAGATGACGGAGGTTCTGGTTTTGGCTCGAGATGGCTTGCAGGATACCGTCTCAAAGTATGAAGTGGAGGTTCCCAAAGTTATCGTCGAGTATAGCCAAACCATGCTGAATATGGCTATGGACGGTCGCGAGTATGGTCTGTTGGTTTTTTAGGCTTTTCGGGCTCATTACCCGGATCTCCTGGAGGATCTTATGGTAGAAATAAAGTATCCAAATGAGCTGGATGAGGAGGAGATGACCCTGGACGAGTCGGTGGAAGAGGGGCACGAGGCGGGTGGAGGTGATGGTGCTTCCTCAGCTAATCCTCCCAGTGTAGATTAGGGTTAACTTTTTGTTGTATTATGTATTCTCCGTTTTGTAAGAATATTTTGGCCTTGTTTGGCCTTTCAATGATATTTGAAATTTTTTGCCTCGAGTGTTCTTGAATGCCATTTTTTTTTTTGTATTTTCTTACCGCATGAATGGCTCCTTTCTCGCCATTTAATGTTTGTATGCTATTGAGCCACCTTAATGGTCTTTATGTTTACCATTTAATGATATTTTAGGTCTTTTGCTTTTGAGCCGCCTAAAAAGTCATATATTTACCAATTAATAATATTCTAGGTCTTATGCTTTTGAGCTGCCTCGATGGCCTTATGTTCACCACTTAATGGTTTTTAGTCTTATGCTTTTGAGCCACCTTGATGGCCTTATGTTCGCCACATAATGGTTTTTAGGTCTTATGCTTTTGAGCTGCCTTGATGGTCTTATGTTCGCCACTATGATTTTTTTATTCTTATGCATTTTATGACGCATCGATGGCCTTATGTTCGCCACTTTATGATTTTTAGGTCATATGCATTTTGAGACGCCTCGATGGCCTTATGTTTGCAACTTTGTGATTTTTAGGTCTTATGCATTTTGAGCCGCCTCGATGGCCTTATGTTCTCCGCTTCATGATTTTTTAAGGTCTTATGCATTTTGAGCCGCCTCGATGGCCTTACTTTCGCCACTTGATGATTTTTAGGTCTTATGCATTTTTAGCCACCTCAATGGCCATATGTTCACCACTTTATTATTTTTAGATCTTATGCATTTTGAGCCACCTCGATGGCCTTATGTTTTACCACTATGATTTTTAAGTCTTATACATTTTGAGCCGCCTCGATGGCCTTATGTTCGCCACTATGATTTTTTAGGTCTTATGCATTTTGAGCCGCCTCGATGGCCGTATGTTCGCCACTTTATGATTTTTTAGGTCTTATGCATTTTGAGCCGCCTCGATGGCCTTATGTTCGCCACTATGATTTTTTAGGTCTTATGCATTTTGAGCCGCCTCGATGGCCTTATGTTCGCCACTTTATGATTTTTTAGGTTTTATGCATTTTGAGCCGCCTCGATGGCCTTATGTTCACCACTATGATTTTTTAGATCTTATGCATTTTGAACCGCCTTGATGGCCTTATGTTCGTCACTTTATGATTTATTAGGTCTTACGCATTTTAAGCCGCCTCGATGGCCTTATGTTCGCCACTATGATTTTTATATACATTTTGAGCCGCCTCGATGGCCT
>CATIWQ010447229.1:0-15384 GCA_949673415.1 Euphorbia schlechtendalii | reverse complement strand
ATATGTATGTATGTATGTATGTATGTATGTATGTATGTATGTATGTATGTATGTATGTATGTATGTATGTATGTATGTATGTATGTATGTATGAGAGAGAGAGAGAGAGATTTATAGCAAAAAGATGTTATAAATTTCGATTAATTTTGATATTTGATTTTTAATTTTTTATTTTTATAAAGTAGCCATTTTTATTCGTATTGAATAACGAGTAGTTATTTTTGTTCATATTTTGGCACATTCACATCCCGTCCCGGATCCAATTATTTTTTTGGAAGCTAGCTACAAAATCTCTTCCAACTTTGTGTAGACTACGATAAAGGTACGTAGATGTTGACAATTTTTATCTTTTATGCAGTGATGCTTTAGAGGATGATTTTCATGCTTTTAATTAGCTGTGTTGTTGGTCTTATTGGCTACAAAAAACTCAATCAGAGGGGATGGATGACTAATTTTAATTGCAGATAATAATTATAAGCGCTTTTCAAATTGTTTGTTAAGCAATCTAGGTTTGTATAAGAATGAAGGAATGACAAGCTGAATTAACAAAAGACAAACAGATACAACAAGATAAGAAAGGCCGAGTCATTAATACTCAGCATAGATGACTAAATTGACACTTAACAATTAAAATACAGAATAAGAGATATGATGCATGCTAAGTAAAATAACCGTTGATTAAATAAAAGATTGAGTTAAAGAGAGATACAAACAATGATTTTATGATATTTCAGACCCTACCCACCTCCAGTTTTCAGATACCTTCTCCAAGCTTTAATTTACTATTTCAATCTCCATTAATCAGGCCTTCACAACGGGTATTACATCGAGTGCCTTTCAAGCTAACCCTCAAGTGAGACTAGGGTACCCTTCTCTATCACACTATCACTCACAATATTTCTAATTTTAGAGAATGAAGAAAACAACTTATAAAACCGTTGTTTCTCCTTACATATTTGATCTATGATAATTTGAGTGATCTAACTAATCCTATTACAAAGAACAAAAAGAATGTAGACTTGATGTTGTTCTTTTGTGATTTGGGAAATACTAGATTGCTAAGTAAACTTGAACAAAGATTTAACACTTAGGAATTTCCAGGTGTGATCACCAAGTTCAGATTGTTTATTTTGTTCGAATTGTTTTTGTAGTTAGGTTTGTGAATTACGCTGCGTACATGTTACCTATAGCAGTTAGTTCTTCAACAAATAGAGACTGTGTGATCTTCATGCCCATCTTTTTTAGAGATACGTTTTTCTCTGATTTAGTAATTTGAATTCATATTTCTGTAAAAAATAAGCCAAATATTTTAATTATAATAAAAAAATTAAAAAATAAAACAATGGACATAAAAGTCATTTTTAATAAATATTGACAAGCTTTGTACTATTTATTTCAATTACATGAAAAATAAAGTCATGGATATAAAAATAAAAAATTTGAAAATTTTAACCTCTATCATCAAATAAATCTAAACTAATAACCAATTAATTACCAATTATGTATAGATCAACCACTAAACTTAATGAAATAGAGGTAAAAAACTTTTTCAAAAACATATATTGATGTCAGTTTGGTTAACATCCATTGGTAAAGATTGTAAAGTTTAAATAAATGTGAACCAAATTGATATCAATGTAGAATTGACGGTACACAATAAATAAATAAATAAATATCTTTGTGATCAATTAATAAATATTAAAAATAAATTAATATAAAAAAACATCATGCTAAATAAATAAATATCTTTGTGATCAATTAATAAATATTAAAAATAAATTAATATAAAAAAACACCATAGCATGACAGTCATTAAAGGCTGCTCACTCTCTAATTAGTTATTACCACACCCCCAATTTTCGGTTGTTTTTTCTTCTCTTTACACTTATCAGTCTTCATTTCCCCCCTTTCCCCTTCAACTTCTCTCAATACACTTTCAAAAGGCAACCGCTGCTGCTCTCTTTACAATTCAAATCACACAGAAAAATCCCTTTTCTCAATGTTACTGCCTTAGCAGCCCTCGCATCTTTGCTAGGGCTGCAAAATAAGAACTAAAACGAACCAGTTTTCAATTCTAGGTTTTCTGATTTGTGTACAATAAGGACAAGAAGCTACAGCAATGGTGTTTAAGAACAAGTTATTCTTCTCTTCTAAGAAATCTGACACTTCTAGCCCTGATGGATCCAATAGTAGCCCTCGATCTATAGGTTCTAATTCCCCAAGATCGGATAAGAAGAAATCCAAATCTAGCTTCAAGGAAGATAGTACCACTTCTAATACTAGTACGCCCACCGGTTTCGCTGCTGCTGCTTGCAAGCAAACGCAAGTCAAAGATGGAGTCAAGAAGAAGGACTCTTCCAAGGGAAAAGAAACCGCCGTTCAGCCGTCGAGGAAACTGAGTTTCTCCAGTTCTTCCTCCAAAAAGGCTGCTGCGACGGCGGCTGCTGTCGCTGCTCCGGCTGCGGCGGCGGTTCCGCAAGCGAAGGATGTGGGGTCCAAAAAAGATGCGGCTTCCGTGTCTCCTATTTTGGCATCGTCTTTAGGGCTGAACAAGATCAAAACTAGATCGGGGCCGTTGCCGCAGGAGAGCTTTTTCAGTTTTAGAGGGGATAAAGGGCCGGGTTCTAGTAACTTGTCAAGGCCTGGTGGTAGTGGTGGCGATGGGGAATCGAGTTCAAGTTCTGGGGCAGGGAAGAAAAAGGAGGTTGTAGGGCAAAGTAGGATGATGGGCAGCGGCGGTAATAGTCATAATTGGGATAGCATCTTCCCCGGAAGTGGGCAGTCTACGGAGATTAGTCCTAATTTGCCAGCTAAGTCACGGTTGCCTAATGGAGAATCATCCGTGGAGGCAGGTAAATTGTTGCCATTTTCTTTTCTATCTTTATAGGATTCTGTACTAGGTTACCGGTTTTAAGTTTTTGTGTTAAGTGGATCTAGTACATGTGCATATGTTGAATTACTTCATTCTGAGACTCTTTTAAGTTACAACCACACGTTAATTGGGTGATTGGCCTTTGATCAAGAAATGTTTATATGCTAGCTTAGGTGTCTTTGGTAGAAGACGTAGTGAATATAACTGATTATTGTTTCTGCACAATAGAGGATGATGGACGTTCATTGGTTTTCATGAACTTCAGAAGACAGGTTTCCCTTGTTTCATTGCTAAAAGTCGCAGAATCTCAATTGACGATTGTTGTGGGTGTTTATTTGTAATGTAGTGCTTAATTATTATATGTGGTTGTGAGCGGGTTGGCGGACCGTGCTCACAGTAGTGTTCTTCATGTTGTCCCTATTGCACATATTTCTCAATTTGCATGGTCATGAATTTTGATGAGAAGGTTACTATCATTTCGAGCAATAAATTTGTTTCTAGCAAATTTGTGAATAACTGGATCCGACAACCATAAATAAGATTTAGCTGTTTTGTTTTCTGTAGCAATGTCTTTCCCAGATCCTCAAAGCCTATAAATTTCGGTGGCGTTAAACATAAAATCTACATATAAGCTGCACTTAGTGAGATTTTCAATGTAGGTAAAATCCTTTTGGTGTTGAAGTGTGATCCTTAATTTTTGCTTTAATTACTTTAGGTTTTGTCGCAAGCTGCTATATCTTCATGGTTACTTCTGTTTGTTGATAGCTTTGATCATGTTTACTAAAAGTACTGTTATATTGAGAAATGCTATAAATTTCCAATCGCTTCTGTTGCTTCTTATCTAGATTCTTAAAGTTGTACTTCAAAAGCAAGAAAAAAGTTGGTTTTAAAAAAGGCCACTGAAAAGCCTTGTAATTGTATTTTATTCAGGCATTCAGCTGATGGAATCTAGAAGTTGACACCTTAACATCTAGGCTTCCAAAGCCATGTTATATGGGGTGTCATGTTGATGATGATGAAATTTTAGGCTATTGAATTAGATTGGTAGCAGTTATGATGGCCACAGATGATTTTATTGGTACATAATTAAATATTGATTTGAGTCATATGATTAAAGTTGTGTATTACTGTGATCACCAAATTATGTTATATCTATCCATACCTAGAGTATCTGTAAAAACTATTCATGTACCTTGCCATTGTTAGAATGTTGAACGTTCGAAATGCTTTGTTATGTGATGCTTTAATATGCCACATGCCCAAAAATAACTTATGTTTATTTTCCTCCATGGTTCTTTTTTCCTATCTTTATTGCTCTGTTAGAAAGATTGTTCCTTATCAATTGATAAGGTTCTAATTCAAATCTGAAATTTTGCAAATTTTGGACTAATATATCTTAGATGAACTGAAGTGAATATTCAAAAGAATTTCAGATAGATTTTTGTTAATATTTGGAGAAGGGTGGGAACTCTAAACCCTAAAGTACTATCTTCTATGGACCATTGGCTGAGAATGTGTGTGATATTTGAAGAAAATTTTTGAACTGTTTTAAATGGAAATTAGATGAGTAATGAGATATACGTTCATACTTCATTTGTAAAAAATTGAAAAAATTATGTGGTGCTTTTATGCATAAAAGTGTGAGCTGCCCAATTATCATACGTTTTTCATTTGGTTTATACAAATAGTTAGTATCCTTGGATTATTTTATGGTTCGTAATGTATGGTGTGTGAATGCTTAAGTTGCTGTTTCTGGGATACCGGATAGCATGTCAACCATTGTAATACTGAATCCCTTTGCCTTAGCATGTTCATCAATAGTGAAATCACTAACTAGAGTAGATTGATGATTTATAATATACTGCAGATTGTTGAGTCTCTTTTATGTTTGCTGTTATTTGTATTTTCTTGAGTCAAAATTTTAATGGCGTCTTTTGCATTCTCTTGGCCTCTTGAGGGATTTTCACTTCCATACAATTTTGTTTGGTTTGTGGAAGATTGTACTTCATCTGATTGGATAAATTTGATGACGTGTCATATTTTTTCTTTCTGGACTAATATGAGGTCATCTGATATTAGATATGTAAAATAGAGTTATTGTAATGATATAGTTACTGTGTGTTCATGCTCATATGCATACAGTTCTGGTGCTGACATTTTAATTTTGGTAAATTGGGTTACCACAATAACTTTTTTGTGTTTAACTTGCTGATGGTTAATAATTTCTTTCTCCAAGACCTCATTCCATTCTGAAGATTGCATGAGGCTTCCTTTTTTAATATTTCTACCATTTTGTTGTTGTAGTTTGATTACTCCGTGGTTGTGATAACCTCATTAGGATTGCATCCTTGATAATCTTCAATTTGGTAGTATTAACGTTAATTCTTGAATTTTTACTTGTGAACTTATAAAAATGAATTTCAGCAGTTAAATAGTTTTTGTTATTTGAAATTGTACAAGTCTTATTCTTTGTTATACCTTGATAGGTCAACATGAGTCATCATGGGGTCGTGCTGGCGGCCGAAGAAGTTCTGAACTTTTCACTCCGGAGGTATCAATGAAGGATTTTTGTTGGCACACTTGGTAAATTCATTTCACTTCAATGTCTTTATATATGTTTCTTACATTCTTTATAATTGTTCCATTCGTAGACATATGATTGTGAAAATCCAAAGGAATCTGAATCTCCCCGTTTTCAAGCTATCCTCCGAGTGACTAGTGCACCTAGAAAGAGGTTTCCTGCTGATATCAAAAGTTTCTCGCATGAACTAAATTCTAAAGGAGTGCGGCCCTATCCATTTTGGAAGCCGCGAGGGCGAAATAACTTAGAGGTGAGTAACTTGGCTGTCTCTGGTTGATCCAGTTGGTTGAGCAAGTTAAATGTGTTCTCCAATCAACTGTCTATTTTATACAGGAAATCTTGGTTGTCATAAGAGCGAGGTTCGATAAAGCAAAGGAAGAAGTCAATTCTGACTTGGCTATCTTTGCTGCGGATCTTGTCGGAGTACTTGAGAAAAATGCAGAAAGTCATCCTGAGTGGCAGGAAACCATTGAGGACTTGTTGATTCTGGCTCGGAGTTGTGCTATGGCAACACCCAATGAGTTTTGGCTTCAGTGTGAAGGTATAGTACAAGAACTAGATGATAGGCGACAGGAACTTCCTCCAGGAGTGCTGAAGCAGCTACATACACGAATGCTTTTCATTCTCACAAGGTGTACCAGGCTGTTGCAGTTCCACAAAGAAAGTGGGCTCGCTGAGGATGAAAATGTTTTTCAGCTTCGCCAATCTAGGATTTTAAATTCTGCTGATAAACGTCTATCCGGGAACCTTGGAAGAGATAGCAAAAGTTCAAGTGCTACCAAGGCATCAAAGACAGCTTCAGCAAGGAAATCATATAGTCAAGAGCAGCGTGGCTTTGATTGGAACAAAAATCATGCTGCACAACCTGTAAATTCACTGCCTACCACTGAGAGTGCGCCTAGCATTGAGGATGCTTCAAAAAATATGGATTCACCTAGAGGCCGAAATCGTATGGCTTCATGGAAGAAACTTCCATCTCCAGTAGGGAAAAGCACAAAGGAAGTAACTCCTAAGGAACACATTGATAACAAGGTTGGTGAACCTTTGAAAACGTCGGTGACCAGTAGGAAAGGAACTTCTGATGCTGATATTGTTGCTGCTAAGGTTTCAGATCCTTTAGCAGCAAAAGATACTCACGAACATTCTGTGAAGCACCAGCACAAAGTTTCTTGGGGTTACTGGGGAGATCAGCAAAATCTTGGCGATGACTCTTCAATTATCTGTCGCATTTGTGAGGAAGAGGTTCCAACGTCACATGTTGAAGAACATTCAAGAATTTGTGCAATTGTGGATCGATATGATCAGGCAGGTATTAATGTGAATGAACGTCTTGTCAGCATTTCTGAAGCTCTTGAGAAGATGATAGAGTCCTATTCCCAGAAGGATACTCACCAGGCAGCTGGCAGTCCGGATGTTGCAAAAGTATCGAATTCCAGTGTTACTGAAGAGTCTGATGTCCTCTCCCCAAAACTCAGTGATTGGTCCAGGAGAGGTTCAGAGGACATGCTTGACTGTTTTCCTGATGCTGACAGTTCTGTTTTTATGGATGATCTGAAGGGTTTGCCTTCAATGTCTTGCAAAACCCGTTTTGGGCCAAAATCAGATCAAGGGATGGCTACATCTTCAGCTGGTAGCATGACTCCTAGATCTCCGTTGTTAACCCCTAAGAATAGCCAGATGGACTTGCTCCTAGTAGGGAAGGGTGCTTTTTCTGAGTACGATGATCTTCCTCAGGTATATGCTATAAACTATTGGGATCCTGCCAAAATTATGTATTTTCATATCTCTTATGCTTATGTGGCTTGGCCTAGGTAGCACGGAAACTCTTAGGCACTAATGTTTCCCCATTTTCTTCCTGTCTTGGAAACCAAAACTCATGGAAGCTGGGTACGAGACGTTTCATAGCCGTTTTCGTTAATAGTAAATTATCCTCCGATTTTTTATCCTCTAAAATAAAATTTCTTCTACAAATAATATTCTGATTCAATAATTTGCAATTTTTTATGCTTTCTTGTAGATCATAATCAATCATTTTTAATTATTGTGTTAATTTTCCTATTTTCTGAACGAAAAAAATATATAAATATTCTACATTTTATCATTTACTTGTTTCTCCACATTTTTGGAACCTAACGTTCTTTGAAGTGGTGTTTTCTGTGTCTGTTTCTGTTTCCGTGTCAGCTTCTGTGCTACCTAGAGCTTAACATTCCACTGTCATTTAACTTTTCATGAATTGTCTATATAAGAAGCGCCACAAACAATAAGCAAAGCTGTAATCAAACTTGTAATGATCTGTGAAAGAATATTTACCATTATTGAAGGAACTGTTTTTCACATGATTAATGAAAAATTCTAGCGGGTGAGATTCTCTCTTTCCAGTGATAGTTTTAAAGGATATGAATCAATGCAGTGAGTCACGGGCTTGGGAGAGTGATGGATAATTTGTAGTTTTGATATAAATTTAGTACTTGGTGCATATATTATTTTTTGATTTTTTTAAGTGAAGAGAGCTGTATTTGTAGGAGTAAGAATATATGTGTGGTTTGATAATATGATATAAATTCTTTCTATACATGGATACAGATGAATGAACTTGCGGATATTGCTAGATGTGCTGCAAATACTCCTTTAGATGATGATCGTGCCATTCCCTATTTAATTTCATGTCTTGAAGACTTGGGAGTTGTCATTGGACGAAGAAAGTTCGATTCGCTGACTGTTGAAACTTTTGGAACACGCATTGAAAAGCTTATCAGGTGGGCATTATTTTTGTGGAAAGTTCAATTCTAATTTTTGGAGTACATCTTAGCACTATGAAGTTTCTGTTTCGCATTCTACACTGTCGATGAAATGTCCATTTAAAGTTTTTGTCAACTTTGACTTTTCACTAAGAGTCTTTACCTCCACTTTTAAGAGTTGTAACGAGTTCCGATTCTTCAGGGAGAAGTATCTACAGCTATGTGAACTTGTAGAAGATGAAAAAGTTGATATAACAAGCACTGTTATTGATGAAGATGCTCCTTTGGAAGATGATGTGGTTCGGAGTTTGAGGACAAGCCCCATACACTCTACAAAGGACCGAACCTCCATAGATGATTTTGAGATAATTAAACCGATAAGCCGTGGGGCATTTGGACGGGTTTTCTTGGCTAAAAAGAGAACGACTGGTGATCTTTTTGCCATCAAGGTATATGTCCCTCAAAAATGCAATAAAGATAAATATTTTTGTATCTTCAATTTTGCAATGACACAGTGACAAGCAGGTTATTTTGCTATAGTCTAAAATATAAAATAGAAGGAAATAAGTGAAATAAAAAGAAACAAAGGAACATGCACTGAAAATGGAAAAAAAGGAAGCTCTACAAAAATAATTAGACCAATAAGTTGATTAAGCCTAAGGAAAAAAGGAATTGACATAAAAGAGATGGGCTTCAGTGCTTTGTTTGGGCACAAACCTTTGTCACTTTTCTCTATGGAGCTCCTGTTGTTTTATTTTTCTGGATGAAGTGTTTAAGCCTGAATATTCTAATGTATTTAGCTCTCTTGTCTCCACCTTTGCATTTTTGTTTGTATTGGAGCCTTAGTTTATTAGGCACAATAATATGTATCCATAATAGTTTGAGAAATACAATACTATTAATAATTTTGGACGGCTTGTGCAGAAAATTAAAGCAACCGGGGTTCAATTTAAATGAAAATTATTATGCCAAATATTATTTTCAAGTGTAAAGAATGCAACGAGTGTTGGGAATTTCATAGTAAAAAAACCATATATACTGATAACATGGTTCTTATTTCAATTAAGGAAGTGAACCATACATAAATGTTCTTTTTTGGTTTTACCATGAATTACATACTTGTGTACTTTGTACAGGTTCTTAAGAAAGCGGACATGATTCGGAAGAATGCTGTTGAAAGTATACTCGCTGAAAGAGATATTTTAATTTCTGTTCGCAATCCTTTCGTGGTAAGAAGATATACTTGCAAATTATTTTCTGCACACCTTCATTCCATATGCTTACCTGTTCTAACTTAAAAATCATCTTCACAGGTTCGCTTCTTTTATTCATTTACTTGTCGTGAGAATTTATATCTTGTGATGGAGTACTTGAATGGAGGAGATCTATACTCTCTCTTAAGAAATTTGGGTTGCTTAGAAGAAGATGTTGCTCGAGTATACATTGCAGAAGTTGTAAGTTTATGTTTAAATTAGATATTGTTTGTTGCTTTTATTCTGTTATGACCTCTAAACTCAAATTTTCTCTCTTAAGGTGCTTGCCTTGGAATACTTGCATTCTTTGCGTGTGGTTCATCGTGATCTGAAGCCTGATAATTTGCTAATTGCACATGATGGTCATATCAAGGTAATTGTGTGTTTTAACTGCTACCTGGTTCTTTTTACGAAAATGAGGAAAATGATAACTGTCAAGTATTTATTTTGTCTAAATATGGGCTACTTTACCTTTATAGTTTATGTATAAATTATTCATTTATTTTCTAGCGAAGCCTTGGTGGCTCTTAAAAATTTTGATAATTTATAATACCTACATGTTGCAATACCATATTGGTAACTTCCAGAATCTTCTCTAACTGGTGAATGTTTGTTTGTTTGAAACTAGACCAAATATAAATGAATGATTTTTATAAGTAATTGTGTTGTGTGCATGTTTATCCTGGGAGACCACATCACATTTAACTCCATTTGACACCTTACATCTGAGCATGGAAAAATCCAGTTATACAGTTATAACTTTTCTTTGTACCTTTACCCATACCCAATGCAACTAAGACTAAATGTAACTATCTGGTCAAACCCATCCCTTAAATGCAGCCCATCAGGTTTGTCACATTTAACTTTTTAGAGGTGCTTTGCTAGGTTAGGTTATGGATCTAATTCCTATAAATGCACAATTACCTGTAGCATTAAATATGAAATTAAATATATTCAAATGTTTGTGTCTACTGTCTATTCGTTATCTCATTGTCATTGTTGGTGCAGGTCAATGGCAGTATTCTCAGTGCGGCTTGATGCCAATTTGTGAATATTTGTCTTCTTTGGCCTATTAGGCCTCATGATTGCTAGGTTAGGCTCTAAATTTTCAACGTATATGATTGATCTCTTATGTTGTGGATATGACGCAACTTGCAAGTTAACTGTCTGGCTGATAAACAAGATCCACAATCTTCAAAATTTTTTACTAATATATAAAAATAGATATTACAAAAGTTTGTAATGAACAGTCATATCTCTTGACCATAGTCGTTATAGGCGCAAGGCGCATTGAAGTGCAATGGGGTCAGGCACACCGGGCGAGAAGCGAAAGGCGAGGCGGTGCAAATAAGCTAAAATAGTTTTTAAAATAAAAATTCAACTTTAATTTTAAAAAATAGAATATAAGGTCATATAAAACAAGCAAGTCTAATAAATAAGCTAAAATTAAAATCAAAGCAAAGATATTTAGGTGAAACAAGAAAATAACTATAATTTTTCTGTTTTTACTTGTTTTAGTCTTAGTGTGTCACTATAATTTTGTTTATTGATTTGTTGTTTGCAAGTGTTTTTTTACTTGAAATGTAAATGAATTTAAATGAGGATTATGGATTAATGTTGCTATATGAAGATTGTAATTCATCTAAAACATGCATTATTAAAGTTTTTCTTCCTAATCATGGAGTATTAAAGTATCAAGTCTCTAATTTGGTGAATTTTAGGAGACCTTCAAGTCTTCCCATGTTAATTTGCAATTGATGGGGTCATGTAATTGAAATAAATCTACCCAAAAAGAAAATTCATCGTAAAAATAGACCACGGTTGGTCGGGCGCACCTAGGCGCAGGTAAGGCGTGTCACTAGTGTGTGCCTAGGCACTGAAGTCGGGCACCCAAGTGGACCACGGTTGGTTGGGTGTGCCTTGCTTAAGGTTTTCCATGGCGCTGAACCATGGGCCTTGAGAACCCGGATCCCGAGGTGCACCCGTAACAACTATGCTCTTGACCCCAGTTTATTTATAAATCTTCTTATTTGATACTTTCATATCCCCTGATATGGGTGTTTGCCAATCCCTTCCTGTTCAAACTTGTGTTTGTATCCTGCAGCAAGGGGAATGAAAATTAATATTACCATTAAACTACAAGTCAGAATGAAGTGTTTATAAAACAGAAAAGTAGATTTGACAAGTGTTTGTCTACTAGCTCACATGCTTTTATGGAGCAGTTCTTGTCAGGCACTTGCCTTGCTGTGTGGCTGTAGTGTCTTGCTTTGGTATTTTGTTTTTCCAGGAGTGCGTTCTTTTTGAAATTGGTAACCAAGACTTCATTTCTATTTGAACAGTTGACAGACTTCGGTCTTTCTAAGGTTGGCCTTATCAACAGCACTGATTTATCTGGTCCAGCAGTAGGTGGGACCTCTATGCTTGTAGATGATGAACCACAACAATCCTATTCCGAGGAACAGAACGAAAGAAGGAAGAAACGTTCTGCTGTAGGTACACCTGACTATTTGGCGCCAGAGATACTTTTGGGGACAGGACATGGTTCGTATTGCCTTTTTATATAATTTAAGGTGTTATGATTGTCTTCATTGTACTTATATGTAAGTTATAACTCTAATATTAGTTTAGGATTGATTGAACTCTCTTCATAAGCAGTGCACTCACTGGTTAGAGGCTAACTTGTAGCATAGGTAATTTCAAATAATTTATTAGGGCTATATTTTTAATCTTGTCCTCTAATTTCTTTTAGCATGAACTGTCCAAACTTTTGGGCTATGAGATAATGGGTCTAGGCGTCTAGCAACTTACCTTTTCTTCCTTAAATCACTCGCTCTGTATTTTAAATTGGCACTTCAGTTTAAAATACCATAATGGTGCCAACATGGTGCTCACACTGCTATGTTTTCAACTGTTGTACACAACTTTTTCAGGTGCAAGTGCGGATTGGTGGTCTGTGGGTGTCATTCTGTTTGAGCTGATTGTTGGCATTCCACCATTTAATGCAGAGCATCCCCAGGTAACACTTTCACTTCTCACTATGATATTGTTTGGGATTATGACTGCACCAAAATTTTTAATGCGTTTTTCATTCTAACTTTTTGTATCTTATTAGTTTGGTGAGATGGTTCTGTAATGAGATAATTGATTGTAGAAGCAAGAAGAATCAATTAAGAATTCATTTTTTGTACCATGTCTATGGAGGATTTTGTTCATAGTATATGAGAATTCTGGCTGAAAGTAGAAATGCTTAGTTTTAATTTAGTAGGCTTTCAAGTGCATGTCATCTCCTCCTTTCAATATTATTTTTCGGTTTTATTGCATGTTAGCTTTTACATTATTATGAAACCGAAAATAGAGAAGATGAAGTAATGGAATAGATTGGTATGTGGAAGGATTTTAAGTAAGACCTCTGCAATGTAAAGAAGGTTAATATGTTCTAAATATTAAAACTTCGAACCAGTGATCTTAAGATTCCAAAGAATAGGTGTTAGGAGGTAAGTAGTATAAAAATTGAACTCTCATTAGGCTCTGCTTATATTGAAAAGAAACTCTCAAGCAGGCACTGGAGATTGATAGAATTCATGTTGATTTTTGTTTATTTCCAGTTCACTTTTTGTTTCTATTCCTGTGTTTATATTATTTTTTTTCCTGATAGATAATATTTGATAATATTCTCAACCGGAAGATTCCATGGCCTATGGTGCCTGAAGAAATGAGCCCTGAAGCACAGGATCTTATCGATGGGTAAGAGAGCTGCCTGATATAGATAACACTGCACAATTATGGTTGCTTCTTTATTCCTGGATTTGGTTTTGGTTGAATTAGTATCTTTTTCTGCATACCCCGAGGACTTTGGGGCCAACTGAATTGGTTAGGAAGCAATTCCATAATTTTATCTCTGGCATTCGGTGAGATCTGTTTAGAAGTTCATTTAAAGGCCAAATGCATCATTACCCCCCAACTTGGCTCCAAACGCCGGATACCACCCCCAACTTGAAGTACCAATTACCCCCTCAACTTGCAAAAAGAGCACCAATTTGTCCCCTCTCAATGCATGCCACATGTCAACTTCTGTTGGAGAGAGAAAAATCAGGAGAATGACATCTTTGAAAAGTCGAACCAACTAGATGCTGACACGTGGTGTTGAAAGGGGGGTGGGGGTAAGTGGTTCGCTTTTGCCAAGTTGGGGGTGTCATCTGTCTTTTGTTGCCTAAAGGGTAAGGATGCATTTGGCCTTATTTAAATGACATTACTGTCTACCCTCCATCATGGCATGCTTAAATTTGAAGCTTTTCCCAGATGATATAATTAAATACTAAGTCTTAACTGCTAATACTATCAATCTCCAGGCTATTGACAGAAGATCCTAATCAGAGACTTGGAGCTGGAGGAGCAGCTGAGGTGACCTTGGTTTCGGTTTCTAGATTCCATCATCATCTTTAGGCTTAATGCATCCATCACCCCCCGAACTTGTCCAAAAAAATCACTTGCCACCCTGAACTTTCAAAACTTCTAGATACCCAGTGAACTTGTTTAAAATGCACCATTATGCTGGTGTATTTTTTGCAAGTTCAGAGGGTTGTTTGTATGCATATTGTAGGATGCATTTATGTAGTTCACAATATTTTGCAGTGATGGACAAGTTGTGATGCAGGTGAAGCAGCATGTTTTCTTTAAAGATATTAATTGGGATACACTTGCCAGACAGAAGGTGTGAAAAAGAGCCTTGTCTTAAAACCCTAAAAATACAATTTTTAGTTTAACAACATTTGTGGGATGACCAGTTGAGTTTGTTGCTTTTATAGGCTGCATTTGTTCCCAGTTCAGATAGTGCACTTGATACCAGTTACTTTACAAGTCGCTATTCATGGAATACCACAGATGGCAATGCATATCCAGCTAGTGACTTTGAGGATTCCAGTGATTCTGACAGCTTGAGTGGGAGCAGTAGTTGCCTAAGCAACCGTCAAGATGAAGTGGTATATCAATATTTGTGTAAAATATTGTCAATATTTTCCTATATTTATTTTTGCATTCTAGCTGAAAGATTACTTTTTCGCGTATGGTGGCCAAACAGGGAGATGAATGTCGGGGTCTTGCTGAGTTCGAGTCTGGCTCGTCTGTCAATTACTCGTTCAGTAATTTCTCATTCAAGGTATTATCTTTTCTCACAGCAATGTCAATGGCTTAATTTCTTTATGGTTAAATATTGAACCAGGATTTGAGTTGGTACTAATTGAATATTAGTGCAGTATTTTTCACATATATATTTTCTTTGCTTGTGGTTGTAGAATCTGTCCCAGCTCGCTTCAATCAACTACGATCTTCTCTCTAAGGGTTGGAAGGATGATCCTTCAACAAATTCCAAATCATGACCCAAAATTGTTTTTTTTTTCTTTTGGCGTTGAATCAATTTGGGCATTTATGTGGTGTCTGATTGGCAGTGTTTGTATACCTCTGTACATGTAAGAATCCTGACTTCCAACTCACTGGTTCAGTTATTTATGATAGATTTTACAGTCACTATCTGATTTGATGTTGGCGTTGTGCAGAAACAGAAGAAATCTCGAAAGAAATGAAACTGCTTGAGGGATGTTCTCTTTCCACATTATAGGTAATGGATCCACGCTGAGGTTTCAATTTCATAACGAGTCGTTTTGTTTTAAATGAGGGACCTTTGTGGACTGTGATTTAAATACCTCACCGTTGGGTTACACTCTTTTAACCTATAATGTACTGTTTGCGAATCCTTTTGCCAAATCAATGAGAATGCATCCGTCTTTTCAGTTCAGTGTAACACTCTGAATGATATGGAATCATCGCTCGTGTTGATTGATCGAATGTGGTCTAATTTTAGTTATCTTGGGTTAAAAGTTCAGTTGATTTTTTAACGAGCACAAATTGAAGTTTTATGACAGACAATTACCAAAAAGAGTTACT
>CATIWQ010447193.1:0-13002 GCA_949673415.1 Euphorbia schlechtendalii | reverse complement strand
GCTGAGTTTGCTTGTCTGCTTGGACCAACCCCGACGCCTCGGGAGTACAGAGTCCAATTAAGGGTCTAAGTCCACAAAGATACCACAATAATTGGAACTCCCAATTCAGATAAACTTTGTCTTATCAACAAGATAAAGATTCACTCAAGTTAGAACTCTAGTTGATTCACATTATTGAATCAGACCAGGAGACGTTCAAGGAGTATAAAAAGACCCTTTGAGTCATCACGTAAATGTACGTATTCTAAAAACACTAAAAACTCTCTACCTCCTCTCTTAAATCTGATCTAACTTAAGCATCGGAGAGGCTATGCCGGTCACACGACGAGTCTCCTATAGCGACGGTTGTTGTTTTGCAAGAACCTTCAGACTACAGCAAAGAGGAGAATCGGAGTCAACTTCAGTTAATAAGTTAGCGCGTGAAACCACGTTTCAAGCTAATATAAACTTTAATCTTGAAAGTTGTTCACATTAATAAGTGTAACATGAGAATAACTGAACAAAAAAATACATTGAAAGTTGAACAAGTTATATATTTCTAGATACAATAAAATGATCAAATTCAAGGGTACTTGATTTTTTGGGACAAATTCAAGAGGCAAACTATGCATTAAGCCTGTATGTATGTATGTATTTATGAAGCTAGTTCCGTGGATTGATATAAACTCAACTAAAGATTAATAAATTATAAATAATTTTACATCCCAAAATGTACTAAAAAGTTGTTTGAATCGTTTAAACTTTTTAATTTATAATTTTCGTTAACCCAAATTTTTTTATCCATTATTCTGTTAATTTGATGGGAATACCAAAACAAAATGTTTAACAAAAAAATTGTTAATTTATATAATATATTTATATTGTCCCGTAAATTCGCGGTGTTATGCAATTATTATTTAGAATTATTAATGACCTTTACACCATGATATAATATCATTTTTTTATAATGATAAACGTAATGATTCATAAAATATACAGAACCATAAATCGCAAAAAAGTGTAATCCACTTTAGCCGTTGCTCTATTATCAGTGATTCAGTATCACATGATTGCTTGATTCTTCTTTCTGAGCGAGAACTCCAATTCCAAGCTATGGAAATTTCGTTCCTATCACCTACTCCATTCCCCAAAACCAACATTCTCTACTTCAAACCAGTTCAACTTACTTCGCTTTCTTGTTACAGGTAATTCGTCATCGTTTCTTTCGATTTTCACTTTCTTTGATTTCTTGTTCAGTTTGTTACATCATCATTATTAATTATTGCTTTCTTCTGCTTCTGCTTCCGTTTTTGAATTTTTTCAATGTGTTCCTGATTATGAATTTTGATCCTAATCGATAAAATCTTCCAATTTCATGTGGTTGATTTACATTTGTTTGATTTTTTTTTTCCGATTAATTGACTGTTCGTTGCAGGAAGAATGGGGAAGCAAATGAGTTTTTTATTAACTCCTCAAGATTGGAGTGAGTATATTTGTGTTTTTATTTGTCAATGCATGACTCTCTTGTGAAAGTAGTTCTGTTGATTGTTCTTGTTTCTAGGGTAGAAGGTTTTGATAAATCAGAGATGTCTCAGGTATGTATATCGTTTTTTTGCTTCTTTTACATAAATTTCTAGGTTATTGTGACATTTGGTTCAGGTGTTTGAGACCCTTTTTTGCTCTTACAGGACATCTTTCAGACTTCAAATTTCAAACCAGAATCAAAAACCAATGACATATGGAAGCTGTTCAAAGAAGCTCAACAGAGTAAGTCTATATCATATAATGCTCCATTTTGTAATGTTAAATGATATTAAATTTATTTGTCATAATTATTTTTATATGAACATGATCAAATACTGGTTATGGACAATGGTACTTGAGTTGTGCATTGTTTGATGAATGATGATACTCAGATATTATTTACTTAAACAAGCAACGCCTTCTTGCTGTTGAGGAACTCAACAAAGCAAACCAAGAGAAAGAATTTTTACTTGATAGAATAGAGCAATTAGAAGGAGAAAAACAAGCTGGCTTTGGGAAAGGTGATTGTCATAACCTTCAAATTTAATTTTGTTTGCCTAAAAGATGATTTATTACTGATAATCTGGTCTTGATCCATGCTTTTCATATTCAGTCTGATAAAGGTATTGGTGTTGAACTAGTCTTTATTTTTTATTATCTTTTTGGGGTTAAAAATTCAAGTTCAAGTACGCTGACAATGTCTTTTAGCAATGATATCATATAGGCCATTGAGAAGTTTCAGCTGAGACCCAGCCCCACTAGTGTTGATGCAAGCAATGTGTTTTATATTTCATTCAAGATTTTTGAAAGTTGTATGCTGTGTTCTATGAATGTTTTCTAGTTATTTTAAACTAACTAATGATTGTAGTTGAGTTAAGCTCATTGCTGTTTGAATTCTTTTGTTTGTAAGCTTCTCAATTATTCGACTCACGTAACACTTATATTGATGTCCTTATGACAGATAAGCAATCTATGTGCTGCGAATTGCTTCTTCGAATAGACTCAATGGTCCTTACTGGCATGATCAATGCTTCAGAGGCATCTAATTTGAGAAAGATACTCATGAATTACAAGTTCAGTGTAGCAGATATGTTTTTTGACAGTGTGCAGAAAAATGATGTTGAGCTTTTGGCAGAAATTCGTCAGTTCTCACATCAAAGCAATAAGTAATTCTTGAATTTAATTGTATTTAATTTTTTGTTATCATGCCAAATTTTCGAGTATCCTTAAACAGAAGTTTTAGTCCACATCTGTCGTCATGGCAAGTTCTGGTACTAGAGAACATATTTCAGGTCAGGAATGGACTGTGAGACAATTCCCATAAAATGGCCACTGTATGACAGATCATGCGGTTGAGTTGTGTTGAGGTTGTTTCATTTCCTTAGACTAGGATACAGAATCAGAGTATTTGTGAATTGTTGAGTTTTCAATTTTCTGTACATGAGAAAATGGTCTATTTATGTTTGATAAGTTTTTGTTTAACTACCTTCCTATCCTTTTACTGTACTTATGGTTATTCTCTTTTGAACAAATCATAATGACTCTCATTCAATTCAGGAATGGTTTTCATATTGTACACATATGTACTGAAATGGCTCCAGTGGTAGAAGTTGGATCACTGGCATCATATGTTGCTGGAATATCAAGTGCACTACAGAAAAAGGGCCATTTTGTGGAGGTTATTCTACCAAAGTAATCAAATGCGTACTATATTTTTATTTACGAAAGTTGCTTATCGAAGTTATTTATTAGAATTGTTAAAGAGTTGTAATTTTGATGAAAATTTTGATATGCATGCATCTTTCAAAATTTTTTTAGGTAATGTACTTTTTCTTCGAAAATAGATGTATATGTATTTCACTATGCTTTTCTTGGTTGCTGTTATTCTAGGAAGTTGTTCCCATTATGTATTTGTTCAAGCAAACTGCAAGATGCATCATTTTTATACATGCTTTTTCAACCATTAGGAGTGAGTTTCCTCATTAATATTGTTGAGGTTTGAGAGACTGCTATTAGGACACTAAATTTTTGGCATGGATGTGACAATTATGCCATATAAAATTTTGCATTTAGTTTCTAGTTGTAGTTCACAAATCGTAATACTGAAGAAAATAATATATTTTTATTGGTTTTAGAAACTTAAGGATGAAGATGATAACATGATTGTGCACGTGTAATATATGGCATTCATGTGTGTGATTTCATCTAATGCTCTCTCTGTCCCATGAATACAGGCAATCATTCACCTTTTGACATCCCATGAAATATGCACAACTCCTATTTTAACTACAAATGACCACTACTTTCTTACTGTACCAATATATATCATGCTTTGAAAATACAAATTACTTGAAAATTAATTCGTTATGCATTAATTGAGATATTTTGGAAAACATTACTTGTAATGTTTGTTTAGTGCGTCATTTTTTTTTTTGCCTGTATTTGCGGGAAGAACAGAACTATTTTTTAGTTACTGTCAGTACGGGAATGCTCAGCTCTATATATATTTGACACCATAAAGTCGCGCAAAACTGACAAGATTTGAATTTTTAGTTCTTCCACTCTACACCACATCACTGAACATGTGCGCGCTATCCATTAAAAATCACATCATGATATATATTATTATAAGAATTTCTGTATGAACTGGAAAATCACAATTCATCATTCTGAAGGATTTTACTTTGTTAACAGGTATTCATGCCTGGACCTTACTGAAATTCAAGGGCTGCGAGAAATTGGAGCAGAGTCTTATTCTTATTTTAATGGTCAGTTGCATGGGAACAAAATTTGGACTGGGTGAGTTTTGATCGTTTCCTTGTGCACCATGGAAAAGTCAGGTTCCCATCCTGTTTCATTATAGCCAGTAGTTTTGTGGAAAGTATATTGGATAAGCGAGGGACATTACATCTGTGTTGCTGTACTATGGCCTTTTAAGTGACATTCCTGTTATTGGTCATTTCCAGAGTTGTCAACGGCATTGCAGTTACTTTTATCCAACCTTTGTACTACTCATCTTACTTCAACCGAGATAAGGTGTATGGCTATACAGATGACTTTGAACGGTTAGTCTGATAATTTCCTCAACACTTCCCTTAATAGACTTGTTTTCAGTTATACATGGACTTTTCATGCTTTTTGGATCAGTAAATCCGATATTCAGAATATTTTAGAGGCAAATGCAACTTCGTGTGGTTTTGTTGTTTAAAAACCAGCACCACCCTTGAAATAATAACAATAAAGAAAAATAGAAAAAGTTCAACCAGTGTATATTTTGGTTTAAAGTTTTAGTACCCTCTCTTGAATCTTAAATGAATTGTGAACTCAGATGAAAAAGATTTCTCTCTTTATGTGGCCAAAAGTAGAACATTTTTGGGGGTTCACGGAGGGATCATTTAATGGATAGTCATAATCGATTCTTCCGAGTGATATTAACTTGTAATATTTTTTGCACTTTTGTGGTTGAATGAAGAAATGAACACTTCACATTCATATACATTACAGAATGCTTTTTTTTTTCTTAAATATTGAATACCCAATTGTTTAAGGGGAGTTTACAATGCATTTTTATATTGAATACGTGATTGTTCAAGGGGTGTTTTTGTTTGATTTATATATTTTTCTATGCCATTGTGTTGTGAAGAAAATATGTCGCATATTCAATGTCTTTTTTCGTTTTTTACAGAACTAATTTTGTTCTTCTCCTTTTTAGCCAACTTTGAAAATAATTTTATTTTAAAAATGTGCTAACAGGTAGGAAACTGAAAGCCATCTCAACTTATAATTAGTGCTATTTGTCTACTCTGATGTGCTGTCAATTAGTATATATACTTAAAACCAGAGTGTATTTTGCTAATCATTTCCCTGCTAACTTGGTATTTGAAGTTAATAATTTATTATTTTCCATTTGGCACTCTCAGGTTTTCTTATTTCTCTCGTGCTTCGTTGGATTATATTACAAAATCTGGAAAGCTGCCTGATGTTCTTCATATACACAACTGGGAGACTGCTATTGTTGGACCACTTTTCTGGGATATTTTTGTTAATCAGGTCTGTTTCTTGTCATTTCAATAGATCATCTAAACGGAGCAGCTTTTTCCACATCTCCGTTTCCATCCCTTTAACTTCTGTTGTTTGGATTATCAGTTGTAAGTTATATTGGCATTTTGAACCGAGGCATCTCCTTTCATCAATGATTGGCTAGCTAATATGTTTTTGCCTTGAATTTATTTACTTTTTTGTATGATACTCATATTGTACATTTATCTAGATAATGTTATACACTTTCAGTCTTTCACTTGTAATACGATGGAAATAATTATATTATATAAATTCAACTAATATTCTCAAATTTCACGTAAATTTTTAGATCTTGGGTCCATAATTATAAATTTATAATGTTCAGGTAATCGGCTTACAGAAAGTTGATTTCCTTAAACTGAATCTCAGCTTCACAGCAGTATTTTCTTTAATTTGGGAAGAGAAAGGACAGATTAGATTTCATATTATGTTATACACAACAAATGTGTTGAATTGACTGCATTTCTCATGCCAAGTCTGCATTTTTGTTCTCACTTTCAACTACTGATGGAAAATTGAACTTTTTTTTGCTAACTCTTGTCTGTATGTATAGGGACTTGAAGGTACCAGAGTTTTGTTGACCTGTCACGACCTTGATAAACAGGTAATTTTCTGTGTCTCGAGCATTGTGGCCTAAAAAATTCTATTTCATCCTTTCTATATTAAATAAAAGCATCAGTGTATGATATTTTAGTGCCTTGAGCAACCTGATAAGCTGGCTCTATGTGGACTTGACCCTGGTAGACTTCACCGTCCAGATCGCTTGGAAGATGATGTCAATGCAAGATATGTTAATATTCTAAAGGTAAACATTTTTCTGTATGCATCTCATGTGCAGATTTCTTTCTAGTTTGTTTAAAAACTTTGTATCATTCCTAAATTTATTATGTCAATATGGTAATCCCTTCATACCTTTATCTATAAACTACGCATGACAAGAAATTCTCCTAGACAGCTCACACTGATAACCATGAAAAAAGACTTCAAGGAAACTGCCTTGGAGCTATGGAAGCCTAAGTCTACATAGAAGCCAAGACACCACCTCATCATAAAATAAATTTAAGAACTTGTTCCCGTCTTTGAAACTTCTGTACTTTCCTTCACTCAAAGATTACTGATGTATTGAACATAGAAACTAATATTAAAGAAATCTGATGTTCTCAGGCTCTAATATTCGGGGAAGAACTAATCCTCTTCAAAAAGATAAAAATGTATACAAATCGCCTAACCACCTCATGATGTGGTAGATACTAACACTTTTGGGAATGAGGCTCACTATGCTACACTAATTACAAATTAGGATATAAATACTAGACTTGAATGTTTTTGTTCAATATGTTTTTTTCAGGGTGGAGTTGTATACTCTAATAAAGTTGTCATAGTGTCATCCTTGCATTCCAAAGGCAGGATTATTTCTAATTCGAGTCATGGATTGGAACATACTTTATCTATGCACAGGTAAGTTCTATAGCAGTTGATCTTATGCCTGTCTTATACTGCATGGTGTAAGCAGAATGTTGTGACCACTACATGCTAATTGCTTGAAAATTTTGCTTTTTCATTTTTGTTGTCTACACTGCACACCAGTTATACATTGCAGAATAGCTACTACCATGTAAAATATACATTTGTATTTTGTCTCTTCCTTGCTTGCAATGGTGATTCTTTCGTCTACTCTTGTTTGTAGGGATAAGTTAGTTGTTTCTCCTTTTGGCTTTGACAACTCTACCTGGGATCCTTCCAAAGATAAAATTCTTCCCCAAAATTATAGTGAAGATGAGATGAATGGGAAAGCTATATGCAGAGTTGAATTGCAGCGGTACCTGGGGCTATCTAAGAATTCTGTCTCTGTTCTGGTAAGTGTTGCATGTGAAAATCACAAGTCACTGATTTTGCATTTTATTTACTCGTCATGCTATGACATCGAAACATTGGCTTATTAAATGGGGACTTACGAAGCCTCATGTATTGAGAATTAGTATCTTTATGTCACATTCATTACTAAGTAAAACGGTATTTTGTCAGGTAGGATGCGTTTTATCAGAAATATCAGATTATGATCTAGACAACCTGAAGGCGCTCATTAGAAATGGTACAAGGAATGCTGCCCAGGTTTGTACTGCATTAAGGTTTCTATCCTGTCGTGTCTACACATTATTTTGCTAGCCAAATTCACAAGCCACAAGGTTATTATTTATTTTACTTTTCAAGTTTTTCTGTTGCTTTTTCATGGAACTGATTTGCTAACTGATCTGCTGTAGTTTGTATTCATGGGAAGCAAAATGCCACACACAAACATGGCATTGGAGTCTCTTCAAAAAGAATTCAAGGTACATGGTATCATATAGGCCTATCGACTTCTTCATCATTTTGTCATTATTTTTGCAGGAGTCAACTTTCCTAGGAAAAAAGATTTCAAATTTATTTTTTTCCTTCTAATACTTGCATCAAATGCCACATGGTTCATTTCTCCTGCTCTTGCCTGCCTGAACATAAATAAATGACTCAAATTCTGGCTAAGCTCTAATGCTTTTGATACGTTTTCTTTAATGTGTACAGGGTGAAACTGTGAGAATTTTCAGCAAATATGACGAAGATCTATTACATTTAATCCTTGCAGGAGCTGACATAATACTATGCCAATCTTTTCATGATCCCTTGCTCCAAATTCCGGTGAGTCTAGCATAATGAATATCCATGACATCCTGGACTTCATTTTACTCTCTCTTTCTCCCCCAATAAAGCTTTTTTCCTTATTTTTTTGGATTTCTGAAGAAAATAAATTCCTTACCTTACTGGGAAAGGCCAAAAGATACACAGTTGGCTTGCATGGTAGAAACCTTCAGCAGTAGTTGCACACTAAGTTAGTACATCACATTATATGCACAACAAGTGGGTATGAAATACATATCAGAAAAATGTCTCAAATCTATGATAGCGGGAAGTAGGATATCTTTCTTTCCCTAGAAGCCCTGTGGACTGGTAGAAGTTTAAGTTAGTCACATTCATCACAAAGAAACCAATGTCACAATAACTTTTTTACCCTCAAAAGCAAGTTTTGTTTAGTCATGTCAATTGGCATAGCTTAACTCATTTAATTGATTTCAAAACTGATTTACAAATCAGACATGCTTATGAGTTTTAACATTTGAAAAGATTAACATTTCTATCATGAGTTATAAAGGAAAAGAATGTATTCATATTTCAATTTATAGTAGAGTAAAATATAATATTCTGCAAACGTTGTGCAAGTTTACTTCCCAAAGAAAACAACTGCAATTTGCGTGCGAAAATGATCTCTGGTTTTCATGTTGCATATTTGTGGTGATTAATGAAGATATCGTGCCATAATTTTCGCCAAAAACTCCTTATTTTTAATTTGATTTCATAAAAATATATGTTGCTTTTGGATGTATTAAAGAGCTTCTAAATAGGTTAGTGACTTGTTGACCATGGCTAAGCCAAAACCATTTAACTTATATTATGGGTGCTGGTAAATTCATTTTGGTGGATCAACTAGGTTTGCTTATAATTCTTTCACGATAGAGATTTCATCATAAATTAATGACCCAAATTTCAGTGATTAATTACTTCCCTGCTGTAAAATGTAGCTCAAAGCTTTGAAATACGGAGCTGCTCCTATTGCAGTTTCCTCTAATGAGATAAAATCCAGGTAATTCTACAACATAGAGAACTGTAAGCAACCGCTATATATGTTATTTTTCAACCCTAATTCAACAAATAAATGACTTGTATTTTGGGTGCAAACATCTGAACAGAGACTTTGCAGACCATGATCCAGATACCACTGAATTCTCTCAGTTTATTAGCACTTCCTTCGGAAAGTTATCTCTAACCGAAGCTATGAATGAAATGGTGAGCATTTCTTTAGATGATTAAGGGCCTGATTGCTGTCACAGCTGCGATTTTGAAAAGCTCAACTCACAAACTTTTCATAAATTAACATATTTGGGCATTGGACAAAAGATTTTGACTCTCGACATGTCTAATGGTTCTTCATTTTAGAGAATTCTCCAAAATGGGGAATGGTCAAGTCCAACCATTCCCCATATGGTATATCCCAAAAAATGGGGAATGATACATTCCTCATTTTGGGGAATTGGATAAAATAATATTACTTTTTGAGGAATTAAATAAAATAATATTACTTTTTTTTTATGGTTTTTAGTTTTGTCTTATTATTCTTTTTGTTAGTTTAATAATAAAATAATATTATTTTAAAGTGTATTTGATTTGGGGAATGGAAAATGGGGAAGGCGACTGAAGAAAAAACACTATAGATCCTGCAAAATGGGATTTGGAGAATGGAAAAAAATGGGGAAAATGGTTGGACTTGCTCTTAGTACTAATTAGTTAGGATCTGTTTGTATTTATTTCCAGAGCTTTCTAGAACACAACCTAAGAAAGCTTGAAAATTGAGCTAGCTTGGCCCCTGGGAAAAGAAATCCCAAACTGGCCCTAAATAGTTGTATTCTTTGTGCATCTTTTATGAAAGGTTTTTCGGGACAATAGCCTGGGAAAAAAATCCCAAATTGGTCGTAAATAGTTGTTTTCTTTGTGCATCTTCTATGAATGGGTTTTCTTGCTTGTAGAGAAACAACCCATCGAGATGGCGGCAAAAGATAGTAAGTGCCATGCGAAGGGACTTTTCGTGGGATGCGGAGTGCTACGACGATCATATCTCTGCTTACGCTGCCATAAAAAACATATGAAGGTGAGTTGAAATGTAAAATGGATGTTATTGAACATCCATGTGAGTAATTTTGCTGCTGTCTTTTGATTTTACAGCTAATATATCTGTTTGAACTTTAATTTTATTTCAGCTTTGCCATGTTTAGTTTGGATTGATGCTTGCGATAAGGAGCGGGAAATAAATGCTTACAACAATTCACACGAACTGTAAATTTCTATGTGTGATATGTGTTCTCTTTCTTTTAGAAAACAAAACTCTTTTAAGGGCGAGAATAAAACCTAGATGTCTCTCATTTGATGTAACTGAATGTGTTGTGTTGTGTTGTGTATATTATACCATTTAGTACTGTAAAAGTAGTCTTGGAAAGTTGTGCTTGTCCAAGCTCATAAAACGTATGGTTTGTGGAACTGAATACATAAAGTACTAATTATATGCAATCCGTTCCAGAGCACGTGCATAAGGGGTGACTGTTCAAGACACCGAAAGTATAGTTCAAATGGAGGGTCATTTTTAAAACGGTTACATTTTTTAGTTTATTAAATAAATGATAAATGTAGCAATGATGGTGAACCATGTATTTTAATTTGTGTTGAATTCATTTTGATTAAAAAAATAACAAATCTTAGTTATAAGTGACCACTATTTCATTTACATTTCTATTTCCAATCTCTTTTTTTTATTGGTTCTTCAAAATCAAGAAGATAAATGCTATGCAATTTCATGCAGTAGAACTTTATGCTAGAGAATATTGACGTACACACTTTATTAATGATTTTGCAATTAAGTGTTATGATTATTTTGATATTTAGTTTTTAGGTTATATTCATGGTTTTGAAAACCGGACCGGACCGGGTTCGACCGGAACCGGTCACTTGTCCAGTTAGTTTTCACCTGATTTTCTGTTTAGTCAAAGATCGGAAGTTGATCGGTTAAATCGGCCAGTCGGACCAGGTCAAATAGGTAGATCCAACCGGCCGGTTCACTATCATTGTTAAAAATAATATTATCTAATTTTTTTGCAATAGGCAACCCAGAACCTACAGCTTATTATCTTTTATGTCTATTACTCAACTACAACTCCTATTTGATATACATTTGTATTATATTTCTTTTATCATATATATATATAAAACTTTTACTTAGTTTTAAATTACGTATTAATTTAGTGTATTTTGTAAATAAATTCACCATATCTTATTTAAATAATATTTTTTTCAATTCAAATTGATTTGTGATATTTGATGTAAAATTTTCAAAGTCAAAGTAATATTTATTTATTAGTTTATAAAAGGATATTGAATTTACAATATTTTTTTTCATTAAATATATGTATTGAAAATCTTATTTACAAATCTATTCACTAAACCTAAGTTTAATTATAACATGAAATGATTTTTACTAGTTTTTAAATTTTAATTTATAATATATGGTCTTGTTTGAATTAAATTTGGTTGAATAAATTATGTTGTATTTTTTTATTTAAAGAATAAATTTTGTATATGAAGTACTAACATTAAAAATATTATTAATTATTGAAACAGTGAAATTTATAATATTGGTTTGATATCGAAATATTAAAAATATTAATATTTGATAAATTTTTAAAAAATCAATTCAAGCCCAACTCGGCTCACACTTTAAAATTTTGTACTCGGGTTGAGCTCGGGCGGGCTTATAAGGTTATTCTAAACCCGATCCATGACCCATATTATTTATTTTCTTTTAAAAATTTTATTGACTAAATATATATATATATAAAAAAAACAATTTATATAAATACATATAAATCTTAACTAAAATAACATTTCTATTAAATTATTTTATTTTTGAATGAATTGTTGTATTTAAATTAAAAAATTCAATATGTGAAAATTTAAAATTCAAAGTAAATAATATATATATATATATATACACACACACGGATACACTTACCATGAACAAGTTAGTTAATTGTCGCTTTGAATAGAAAATGTAGAATGTCTTTGTATAGGTGGTGATGAAGGAATTTTTGTTTTCTTGTGAAAGTGTTCATTTATATTTTTCAAGAGTGGAAAAAAAGGAAAAAACTATAACTGAATTTATGTAATCATTATCAAAACTCATTAAAATACATGTACGATGAATATGATCTCATAGTTACCTCAATTTTTACTTTGCTTCTTGCAAGTCACATGTTAGTTTCTCGTTAGCTTGATTTTGTAAAGATGTCATCTTTTCTAATTTTTTTTATTTCCAATCAAATATGACGGGTGATGTTTAAGAAACAAGGTAAATACACTTTTTGAAAGTTGAGATAACTACGGATTCAGCTGCTGTTCCCCTCCAAGGACAAGTTATTACTCGTTACTCAACCATCCGCCATTAGAAACACCATTTCTCGTTCGACCCGCCATTAGAAACACCATTTCTCATTCGACTTGCATATGTTAAGCATACTGCCAACGTTCATCCTGAGCCAGGATCGAACTCTCCATGAAATTTTCAATTGCATTACTCATAGCTTCCTTGTTAATGGACAAAACTGATTCACAGTTCATAAATAAAGTTGGTGGACCTCCATATTAAGCTAATACAACCAATAACTTCGATGATAAATCGGATCGCAAGAGTGCACGAGTCACCACCTCAAAACAAAAGCCCTCTTTAAACCCCCTCGGACATTAAATCCCTAACAATGGCTTCCGAAGACCCCGTCGATTCCTTCA
>CATIWQ010447169.1:0-11097 GCA_949673415.1 Euphorbia schlechtendalii | reverse complement strand
TCGATTTGCTCATTTACAACTTCTTGAACACTCTTTGATTTAGACTTTGTAAATGTAATTTGAAAAGGATCTTCCAACTTTAATTCCAAGTCTTTATCAATTTTATGCTCAATAATCAGTGTTCCTTGATTCGCGTCATTTACGCTATGAAGTAGTCATGGACTTTGTATCATCAATGCGCATATACATATTTAATATTATACATATATGATACCAGTGAGATACAAAAATAGAAAGCGCTGATAAGCAACAAAGATGCCTTAATTATTATTTGTAATAATTCGAAAATGTTTGTACATTATAACTAATAAAGATATAGCGCCCTAATTGCCTCTAGGGCATACATCATGTCTAACAATCTCCCACTTGCACTAGAGCTAATTGCCCATGTGCCTCATGCCATACTCTTTAACATTTTGGTCATGTTTAACTTGAGTCAATGACTTAGTGAACCCATCCGCTAGATTCTTATCCATTGGGATGTGTTCTAAGTGTAACTCCTCTAGATCGAGAGTGTTACGGTAACAATATCCATCAGTAACTTTTCAATTCACCATATTTCACATTAATACTTACACAAATTCACTTTCAATATTTATATACAAAAACTCCAAAAGTTTAAAATATGTAGATACCTACCGTAGTTATAACTCCAGATATTATCAAAATGCAATTCTCACTACTCACACTAACTATTACATGCCATTATTTTACAAACAAGAATGTTTCATGAAATTTTTAATCCACCTTGAATCTTTTCCCTTTTGTGCTCTTCAAGTTGATCCACTTATATAACTTCAGTCCCCAAATATATCTACAGAGCTTCTAAATCTGCACGTAGAAAATAACTACACGCTAAGTAATTTGCTTAGTGGTGTACACTAATTTCGATTTCATAGCATTTAAAATACAAAATACCATTTATTTATGATTAAATAAAATCATGAAAAACATTTCAAAATTTCAGTATACATATTTAAACATATAAAACTCATCTTCAATATTTTACTTATAACCATATACAATAATTGCTTGAAATAAACTAAGCATCGTTAATGGTATTATATATGGGGGTTGGCACAAAGCCCGAAGCCAAAGCTCCTAATAATGACACTAAGCCCGAAGCTGAAGCTCCTAATAATGGCACAAAGCCCAAAACTGAAGCTCCTGATATTAGTAATCATAGTTTTGGCACTATACCCTGGAGACAAAGCTCCAATTGTTTGTACAGTACTGTACCCCCCTTTATTGGTGCCAATCTACCCGAAACCATTTTTTACTTGTTTACTAAGGGCAACAATTACACAAACATACTTATAAAATCAGGATGATATTATCAATATGATTCAACACAAACTCATATATTAAGGATCTTAGATCTTTAAATTTTCAACCGTAAACATCAATAAAACACAATAAAATTAGCATTCATGTTTTCAGAAATTTCTAGATTTCATGACATGATTTCCCCTGCATTTTTCTCCATTAAAACATCTTCAAATCGAAAAAGTTAATTCTTAAAATTCCTAGCCATATGTCTCAAAGTTTCAATGCAACAAGAATCACAGAAATCCAATATAGATAAAGTTATACTCAAAACATTGAACAGTGTGCAAGCTGAAAAACTCCCAAAAATAGATTCCATGATTCAACTTCAAACGACAATTTCACATAGTAAATGAATGAAAATCAAATAGATTCCTGCTAAAAATATTTAGTTTTGTTTGTTTAGATTCCCATAGAATCAAGAATCACTCAAATCAGAGCAGTATAACATGACAAAACATTAAAACAAAAACAAAGGTACAATCTAAAAATTTTCTAGCAAAATAAAAAATTTGAAATTAGTGTACACAACCCTCTTTTAAGCTCTTCAATGGTTTTCTTCCACCTCTTTCCCTTTTCCATTTTTAGTATTAGCTTCCTCTACAAAAATCATAATTAATTCTATTTAAAATACTACTTAAATATATCTTCAAATACCTTAAATATGCTTAATCTATCATGATCTATACTAATGAAATCTTAATTTTACTTACCCCCAATTTGGTTTACTATTCATCAAGAACTTAAAATTTGATATTCTCTTCTCCTAGGCTTGATTTACTGAAATTGATGATGATAGATGACTTAAGGATAGATTTCTACAAGAATTCAATGTCAAATCGAAGAAATAAAAGGTTTTTAGATTATGGAAGTTTTCAAAGAAATTGGATGAAAAGGGAAGAAGAGAAAAGTTAGAAAGGGAGATGATAATATGCAGGAGAAGAAGAAATGAAGATATATATATATATATATATATATACACACACACACACACACACACACACACACACACACACATTGTCCTTAGTTCAATTATATTATATACTTAGCACATTTTCTTGGTTAAACAATCTTATAATCTCATAATTTAATTCCATAAAAGAATAATATGCACATACAATTACAAGCTCCAATGATAGCTTATATATTTTTTCTTGCATGAATTATAATTATAGAAATTTTCAGTCTCAAGTTGCATAGTTTCGGGTTAATGTTTGACTAGCAGTCAAACTTCGCTCCGTTTGATTACACTAACCTTATATCCTTTCTGGTTACCATCTCTTGTATGAGATAGTACTTTCTGAGTATATGTTCATTTCTATGACGAGACCGTGGTTCCTTTACCTAAGCAATAGCTCCATTGTTACCGCAATAGATCGCTATTAGATTTACAATGCTAGACACCAAACCAAGATCACTAATAAATCCCTTAAGCCACATGGCCTACTTAGCCGCTTCTGAAGCAGCCAAATACTCTAATTTCGTGGTTGAATTGGCAGTCGTATCTTGTTTGAAACTCTTCCAAACAACTACCCCTTCATTTAACATAAACACATAACCTGACTAAGATTTATAATCATCCTTGTTAGACTGAAAACTAGCATCGATGTATCCCTTCAAAGTGAGATCACCTTCTTCATATACTAAAAACATATCCTTAGTCCTACGTAAGTACTTGAGGATAGTTTTAATTGTCATCCAATGCTTCTCACCTGGGTCAGATTGAAATCTACTCGTGACGCTCAACACATGTGAGACGTCAGGTGAGTGCATACCATAGCATGCATGATGGACCCTATCGCTGAGGCATAGGGTATTCCATTCATGCGCAGTCTCTCCTTCAGTGTTCTTGGACACTCAAATTTAGAAAGGTTAATCCCGTGAGACATTGGGAGATAACCCTTTCTTGACTACTCAAAATTTAAATCTAGCCAAAACCTTCTCTATGTATGTACTTTGTGAAAGACCTAGTAGCCTTTTGGATCTATCTTGGTAAATTTTTATACAAAGTATAAAAGCTACTTCTCCAAGGTCTTTCATGGAAAACTTCTTTGACAACCATGACTTAACTTTCTGAAGAAAAGGAAAATTGTTTCCTATCAATAATATGTCATCAAAATATAATATAAGGAAAACAATCACACTCCCACTAGCCTTCTTATATACACATGGCTCATTAGCGTTTGATACAAAACCAATTTCTCGGATTATCTTGTCAAACCTAATATTCTAACTCCTCGATGCTTGCTTAAGTCCATAAATGAACTTCTACAACTTGCCTACCTTAGAGCCATCTTTGGATGTAAAACCTTCTGGTTGTGCCATATACACATCCTAGTCTAGATTCCCATTTGCATCCATCTACCAAATCTCATGATCATAATGAGTAGCAATGGCAAGGAGTATCCTGATAGACTTTAGCATGGCCACTGGTGAAAAGGTCTCATCATAGTCAATGCCTTCTTTTTTACTATAGCTTTTTGCAACAAGCCTTGCTTTATAGAAAACTATGTTACCGTCCATGTCAGTTTTCTTCTTGAAAACCCACTTGCATCCAATGGGCCTAATCCCACTTGGAGCATCAAACAAGCTCTAGACTTGATTTTTATACATGGAGTCCATCTCCAATCTCATGGTTGAAAGCCATTTATCGGATTTTGAGCCTTCCATTACCTCCTTCTAAGTCTTAGGCTCATCATCTTTTATAAGGAAGAGATGTTTATCATCAGTGATGAGAACCTTGTATTGCTCTGGAGCGATTGGAGGCCGGCCTAACCTACACAACTTTGGTGTTATAATAGGCTATTCCATGCTTACACTATCTTGTGTAACATGTATATATATAATAAGTTGACTGTTTGTTTGATCTTCTTGAGTGCCTAACTCATGATTGCTCCCACTAGCTTTAGCAAGTATATGCTCCTTTTCGAGGAAATGAGCATTTCTAAAAACAAGGACTTTTTATTCCATGGGATCATAAAAGGTATACCCTATAGTCTCCTTAGGGTAACCTACAAACAAACATCTATGAGACTTAGCACCCAGCTTATCTGAACATGTCCTCTTGACATAAGTAAGACATCCCCAGACTCTCAGGTGAGAAAGAACGGGTTTCTTACCATACCATAACTCGTATGGAATTTGATCAACTAATTTAAAGGGCACACTAGTTAGAATATATACTATGCTCTCAAGTGCATAAACCTAAAAGGATCTAATGAGTTCTGCTTGGCTCATCATGGATAGAACCATATCGAGTAGGGTTCAATTCCTCCTTTCTAACACTCCATTGTGTTGGGGTGTATAAGGAGGTGTCCATTGGGATAAAATACCATTATCCCTTAGATAATCTTGAAACTCTTGACTTAGTATTCACCACCTCGATCAAATCGAAGGGTCTTGATACTTTTCCAAAGTTATTTCTCTACTTTAGTTTTATATTCTTTGAATCTATAAAAACTTTCAAACTTGTGCCTCATAAGGTACAAATAACCATATCGCTAGTAATCATCGATAAAGTTTATGAAGTAGACGAAACCCTCATGTGTCTTAACACTCATTGGAACACATACATCGGAATGTATTTTTTCCAAAGTACTAGTGGCACGCTGATCCTTTCATTTGAAAGGTTTCTTAGTCATCCTCCCTTTTAAATAAGGTTTGCACGCACTATACGATACCCATTCCAATAAGCCTAAGTCTCTACATTTGTGTAACTTAGTTAAGCAAGTCTCATTTATGTGGCCTAGATAACAATGCTATAAGTATGAGGATTTCACATTATCTAATCTTGATTTCTTAATAATGTTCATATTTAGAATTTCAGTTTTAGTATCTAGAATGTACATGCCATCCACAAATATTCCATAAGCATAAAGAATATTATCACTTGAATTTGACATTTATTATTAGAAAATAAAATTTCAAATCCTTCTGTTGGTAAACACGCAACAAAAATAATATTCTTAGTGACAACAAGAATATAATAGTAATTGTTGAAAACTAAAACAAGGCCACTAGGTAAATGAAGGCTATATGTCCCTACGGCTATTGTAGTAACCCGTGCTTCATTTCAAACTCTTAGCTCAATTTCCCTCTCTGCAAGCCTCCTACTGTTCCGTAATTTCTGTGTAGAAGTATAGGTATGAGTACCACAACTAGTATCTAATACCCAAGTAGACTCATAGGGAACTGTAGAGAAACTCTCTATTATGAAAATACCTGAAGTAGAGGCCTCACTTGGCTTCTTCTTCACTTGTTTAGAAACTTGAGCTTTTAACTTGCATTTTATTTCAGAACTTTTCATGAGTCTTCTCTTGACCTTGAAAGCTTTAGACTTTCTTATCTTTCGATCCTCAGCAACAATTTGATTCTCATGTTTATTTCTAAATTGTATAACATATTGTTCTAACAGGTACACCATCTTGGAAAAATTACAATGATCACTGATGCCATAGAAATCTATTTTGAAATTGTCATACCTAAGAGGTATACCTTTCAATACAATCTATTTCAAGGCTTCTTGATCATAAGTAACTCCCATTTTCCTTAACTATTCAGATTTATCATAAATAGTTCTGGTAAACTCAACTGCTGAGGTGTGGGCACCTAGACTTGCAGATAGTATGAATGTTTCAGATTCATCCATCATTACAAGCTACACAATCATAGACTCCAAGTCCATATTCTTCCAAAGATCCTTGTACCTTAGAAGCATAGTGTTGACTATGAAGTTCTTTGTGAAATCACAGTCCCTTTTATGCTTCACGTACTTATCAATTTGATAAATAAATGGATCCTCTTCAGGGATATGGATTATCTAATACATAATCCAGACCAAGGTTCTTTAGGAACCTTATCACGCACTCGAACCACTCATGAAAGTTGTCTCCTTTGTAAAACTTGGTGTCAATCGAATGCATTATCAGTATTAGTGTTCTATATTAAACCTAGATATAAGATAGAATTTGTTTAGACATTAGTATATGTACATGCATTTAATAAAAGGTCTTTTATTAAAAACATAATTCCTACTATTTTCTCGACATTTAAATAGCCCCTTCCATTAAAATTCAAGAAATTTTGTCGAACCCATTTTCCTTAGTAGGTAGCATTCATAGCCACTCATCATGACCCCACTATCGCAAGTCAAGCCGTAATAAGATAACCATGGTTGGAACCCATCCATTTGCATCTCTTGTAATTACTAATCCATTTGAGTTCTCTTTCTCGAGACTGCGTACCCAATTGTACAACTCCTCAAATGTGTCTCCAATTTGGCATTAGCTCCAATAATATGGACAACTAACCCTTCTTGGTTAAGGCTTTAACCCCATCTAGTCTCATAACTAAACACATGTTAAAGGAAAGAATGTTGTACATGTTCTTACATCCGTTATTAAGTTTTGTATCACAAATTATGATGGGTTATAATTACACTTATTATCAATATAATTTTACACACTAAACACTACAGTTTAAGTCATTTTATACTTCATATAAAAGATTTCATGTAGTATGTAGTTATTTTTGGTGCAAATGCAGATACTAGGTAAATCTTGGGAGTAAAATGATCTAAAGTGGAATTTTATGTAAAAAGAGTGAAAAGGTGTTAAAAGATGCGTGGAACTTAAAGATTTGGCTTCGGATCGAAGCTGCCAAAGATCGTTGAAGTTATAAGAAGAATTCTGAAGAAAAACACAATTCACAGTCATGACAACAATTCGCAGTTGCAACTTGATACACTTCAGAAGAAGAAAATTTTCAAACAAATTCGTGACTTGTATATCGCGGATGCAACTTGGATGATTTTTTGGTCAAATCTTCTTAACTACCAACTGCCAGATAAGAATGATCAACCACCATCAACTACCAATGAAGAGACACTTATCATAAGTCAACCAATCATGAATACATGCCTATCCATTGTGGATACGATTGAAGCTTCTCAACCAATCACAATGAAGTGATGCAATCTTTAACCAATGGACACAACTCTTCGTTTGGATAGACGCAACCCTTCAAACTCTATAAATAGGGCTCCAAACCTCACAAATTTCGTGGTATAAGAATTGGAAAAAGTGAGAGATATAGTGTGTGCGTAGATAGAGAGTGAAATTATTTAGTTTTCGCTACGTTCATAAGTGTTAGCAAAAAAATGTTTAAGCGATTCGAATCCTTGTTTCAATCACTAGGTTTCTCTACATATTCAAGTGATTGTTGTATAAGTGTACTTGCAAATCACTTATCAATAAAAGTTTTCATTCTTCAACATTCGTTTCTTCGATATTCACAAAGAATAACATCCTAGTAGAGGTTATGTATGGGCCAAGACTAAATTCAAAGCAGACACAGGAATTGCAGGAATTGAAGAGTGGATACGGTTTGATCAACTTTAGCTTTCACTTACATACCTTAGAACTTTTCTTTGCTTTCTACTTATACTTTCTATTTCAAAGTTTATGATATTTCTATGTGTCATCATGCATATTTCATGTTGAGTCTTTTATATTAATCAAGTTATATGCCTTTAAGTTAACTTTAAGAGTAGTTTCGAGGTTAACGAGATTGTGTATAATCACTGGATCTGTGATTTTAACGCTGTTTAGTGAGCCAACATTTTTGGAATGGTAACTTATTAAATGTGGCTATGTGAGAGCAACCCATACCAAGCATAGTAATATTGTTGTCCAGGTTTATATAATCATCTTAATTCATTTGCACTAGATTTAGAAAAGTCATTTCATGTGTTGCTTTGCGGTGAATCATTGAACATCTAAGTGTCTAGAATCGATTATGTTAAATTAGTCTAGTGAACGTAATAACTTTGTTGAACTAGCATGTTTTCTTTGCTATACTTATTTCAAAGGAAAAATCTATATATTTAGAATCTCTAGTCTTCCATACATATATCTATCTATTCTTCATTCTAATACTCTCAACCAAAATCCAAAAATATTTTATTTTCTTTATTCCATTTTTCTTGTTCATCTTTAGATCTAGTCATTCCCTATGGGATTGATATCTTTTAAAACTACATCGTAACTATATACTTGCAGTGGTCACCATTTTTCTATTTAGATAAGTGATACTGACAACACCTGTTCGTATTTTAAACTTATATCTTATCGGTAGGAAAGTGGAAGATAAAGTTTTTGGCTTCATTATTAAATAAAAAAATCCTTGGTGTTATTAGAGTCGAAACCTTGAGAACAAGTTTTTGGCGCCGTTGCCGGGGAAGGCAAGTGCATTTTAATGATCAAATTATCGGAGAACGGGCAATTAAATTTTTTATATTATTTTAATTATTTATTTTTATTTTTCTTATTTATATTTTCTTGTTATTAACATATTTTTCTTGCTTATTCATTTAGCTTTCTAGCTTGTGCATGCAAAGTACGCGTAGTTCAGGAGAAAGTTTGTCATCTTTTGAATTAGAAATAGAACTATTTAGTAAGACAAGATGACGAAAATATAAGAGACAAGAAAGAAATATGGCTAACAATCAAGACCAAGTTGAAAACCCAAACCCAAACCCAAATCCAAATCCAAACCAGGATCAACCTCAACCAAGGCTCATGGATTATGTTATTTCGATCATCAATGGTAACAATCAAGGAATTGCTAGACCACCAATTGATGCAAATCAATTTGAAATAAAACTAGCATTACTTCAAATGATTAGCAACAATGTGCAATACTATGGTCTACCCAATGAAAATCCAAATTCTCACATTGCAAACTTTTTAGAAGTTTGTGATACTTTCCAAATGCCCAATGTTCCTGAAGAAGCAATTAAACTTTGCTTATTCCCATTTACACTCCATGATAAAGTGAAAGTTTGGTAGAATTCATTACTCCCAAATTCAATCACTACTTGGAACCAATTAGCCCAAGCCTTTCTAACTAAATATTTTCCTTTAGCAAAAACCGCAAGACTCATTAAAGAAATCACTTCCTTTACCCAGAAAGATAGTGAATCCTTATACGAAGCTTGTGAATGGTATAAGGAACTTCAACGATTTTGTCCTCATCATGGTTTACCTTAGAATGTTATTCTGCTATCTTTCTACAATGGAATAAATCATGTAACAAGAGGAGCAATTGATGCTATGGCTACGGGATCTATAATGAAGAAAACTAGTCAAGAAGCTTTTAAACTTTTGGAAAATATGGTAAGTAACAATAGTATGTGGCCAGTAGAAAGAGCACAAGTAAGTATTGCTAATCCTACTCATTCACATGCTGCATTTACATCTTCTAGTTCAGTTAAAAAGGTTAATGACTTAGATTCTATTTCTATTATGCAAGCACAAATATCTGCTTTATATTACTAGATAGATAACATGCATATAAGTAAAAATAACCTTTTGACATGTGAAAATTGTGGTCAAATTTGACACACTGCTTTTGAGTGTAACTTTAACCCAAGTGTAGAGGAGAAATTAAGTTATGTTCAAAGTCAAGGGAATTCTTATAACAATAATGGAAATAGCTATAGAAATTCTGATTGGAAGTATGGTGATAATCAACAAAAGAATTACCAAAGTACTGATAGAATAGAGCAATTAACAAGTAAAATAGACAAGTTTCTAGAGGGAGTTTGTAATAAGCAATCAAAGTCGGAAGAATGTTATGAAAAGTTAGAAAATAAGATGGATCAAATGTTTATAAATCAATCATCTTCCATTCATAATTTGGAAATACAAGTTGATCAATTAGTGAGTGTTATTCCATCTAGAGGGAAAGGCCATCTACCTAGTAACACAGAAGGAAATCCTAAAGAAAATGTGCATGCTATAGCCCTTCATAGTGGTAAATTACTAGATGAACCAAATCCTTCGAGTATGCTTGCTAATAATGTTGTCGAAGTACTAGATGAATAACCGAGTAAATCTGATGATAAAGTAGGAATGGATGAATAACCTAAATTCAGAAAGGTTAATCCCCCTCAACCACCATTTCCACAAAGAATGAAGAAGACGAATGAGGATAAATAATTCATTGATTTAATCAACAAGCTTAAAGGTCTGGAAATCAACCTCTCATTTATTGAAGCCATAACTTAGATTCCTAACTACAATAAGTTTATAAAAGAAATTTTTTCTCAAAAATGTAGTTTAGAAGGAATATTGAAAGTATCATTAACTAAAGATTATAGCAAAATAATAACAGCTACAATGCCCACCAAACTAAAAGATCCAGTAAGTTTCACAATTCCATGTAAACTTGGAAACATTTCTTTCCCAAAGTGTTTATGTGGTTTTGGGGCTAGTATAAACCTTATACCTTTAGCGATCTTCAAAGAATTGAAACTTGATGATGAAGTTAAAAGGAAAAATATGGTCTTCCAATTGGCCAACCAATCTATTAAACATCCTTATGGCATAATAGAAGATGTGCTAGTTAAGGTGGATAAATTTGTTTTTCTAACAGACTTTGTTGTGCTATATTTTACATATGATGAAAAGTGTCTTATAATTGTAGGAAGACCATTTATGCATACTGGCAAAGCATTGATAGATGTTTCGGAAGGAAAAATTAAGTTAAGGATAGGAGACGATACTGTTGAATTTAACATGGATAAAGCTGATAAATATAGATATTTGCATGAAACTTGATTAGATTGATGCTTGCATCTAAGAAGTTGTTAAGTTGGAATTCATCCGTGAATATGAAGTCAAGGGGTTGAAAAACTCCATTGATCCCTAAATCTCTTATATTTTCATTATATATATAGTATAATATAGTAGATTTTAATTATTTTGTGTA
>CATIWQ010447161.1:0-49264 GCA_949673415.1 Euphorbia schlechtendalii | reverse complement strand
TAAAGAAAATCCCTCAAGATCGGTGTTGCCTACACATATTAACCGCATACATTAGCATTAACATTCATTCATACATATACGAAAAACATTCACAAACAAGCAAGCATATTCATAAAATAAAACACCACATGTGGGGACCCGGCACTGCAAATGGCCAAAATCCCCTTTTCTTTCATAAATCAGAAGTTTTTTTTAAGATTCTACAAAGAGGAGCTGTTTAAAAAGTCCAATTCGAAAAAAAGGAGGAATCTAAAACTAAAGCTAAAAGGGAACTCCTAAGCATGTATCGCCAATACGTTATCTCCACCCACCTGATTTTGGGGCAACATGGTAAATATCTCAAAGTCCTCGGCACCTAGTCTCCTAGGAACACCATCAATTGAACCGGACACAGGAGGAGGCGGAGGATCTTGAAGAAAATTAGCATCCCATTCTGGAGGGAGGATCTACGCAACATCTATGTCATCAAGCAGGGAACCGAGATCAAACATAAGAGGCTGGTGGAGACCCGAGGTGGATGCTCGCGCTTCTACTCGAGCCTGCTCTACTGCGGTGTTCTGCTGTAACAACTCTTGATACTGAGCCTGCAAACTCTGGTGACTAGCTTCCAAACTCTGATATTGAGCCTCCAAACCTTGGTAGCGGACTCCCAACTCCTGGTGGATAACCCCAAGGCTATAATGGCTGATATCCAATGACTGGAAGAGACCATCAAGCTCCTAGTAACGTCGCTCGAATTTCACGCTCCTCGTCACCATATCCTACAGTCATAAAGCATGTCACGAAAATCACATCCATGTATATAAAAAAACATGACATTTCATGCATCGCATATGACAGGAAGAGAAATATCAACATACACATGTAATCCCATCTTGTAAAATCATTAAGTCTCTCAATGCAAAAGAATGCCTGGCTACCCGATCCATTTCCTCACGTACTACTTGCAAAAGGAAAGGAGTGAGTAAATGAACGTCAAGACATCCCCAAGGATCTCTTGTGATCTAAAACTCACATGAGTAGTGTCGGAAGGATTATAGGCCAACGTGTGGAAGCTCGGTGGAAGAGGCACCTGTTGCGAGATCCCCATGGAAGCCATCAAGTAAAAGGTAGAGTCAAGGGGAATCGCGAATATTCCTTCAACATCTCTCGAGGAAGATGTACTTACCCCCCCGACCGTAGTATTCAAGTCCGACACTCGAACCCTCTTCCAGGTAAATTCCTACAAAGATAGATAAACAGTTAGAAACGGGATTAACATGGGTAAAAAAATTTAACACATTTCATACCCGACATCCCACACCAGTTCCGCTAGCACCTGCACCAGAACCACCATCAACTCTCGGACCCCTAACACGAGCTGGAGGATGCTCTGCCTAGGCCTGAGTCGGCGGGTGAAGCGGGAGCAACCTCTCCCGAATAAATGCCTCGTAGTCACCACGTAACTCGAAAAGCCTCACGCCATGATCCTCAAAGAGCACCTCCCGCTCATCAGGATCAGTGATCACCAAGTGCACCCAGAATAGTCCGGTGGGAGGTGTAGGTAGAATGCGCCTCTCGGACACTGGCTTAGTCTGCCAGAGCTGAATACGCTCACCCAGGTACCACTCGCGAGTCCTGGGTCCCTCAAGGATGAAGCGGTTGGGATCCACATCTTGCTGGATCTCCCTCGCCATATGATAGCTTGGAAGAACCCTCCATGGGTTGCGCTCCACCTGAAAAGAAAGAACGTTAAAGTCAGAATAAATCTAAAGATAAAAAGGCGATCATGTCCATAGAAATGAGGCCCATCACCTGCTTAAGAGTCAACTCGCAAAGATGCTGATAGTAGCTAGCAGAATCCAAAATATCCCCCTCGAAAGATGAACAGATCCAGGCCATGCACAGGGCATCCTCCGAAGCATCAACAAACTGTGGGGTGGGAAGGAACTGATAAAATAAGGCCCACGCCTACAAAAATAAAGAGGTTAATTAAAATTAATAAAAAAAATCAACATACGCAATTCACAAAGTAAGCAAACAATACTTGAAGAACCATGGGGTAGCAATGCAGAGCCCGTAAGCGACCCCGAACGGCCAAATCAAGGGCGAAGTAAGTCTGCACCAGGATCACCCGTGGCCAGTTAAGGCCACTAACTCTGTCCAAGTCCACTAAAGGCTTAATCAACCCATAGTTGATCTCGCTATTCGAGATCGGGAAAAATGTGACACTCAACAGGGTGGTAAAAAATGATCAGATGTATAGAGGAATCTCAGCCTTGAAAATTGTCTCTCGACCCGTCCAGTAGTCAAATAACATGATGTAACTCAACTCTCGGCCTCTGGGGTTAACACTGAGCAAGTCTCTTATGTGATTACAAGTAATGGGAGTCTTGAAGAACCTCTCCAAAAAGGGGTCAAACCGGATCACACTACCAGCCCATGGTAGATTAGTGATTGCCATGATATCAGAAGGAGTGACAGTAACCTCCCCGATCGGTAAATGGAAGGTGTACAAAATGTCACACCACCTCTGAGTAATCGCAACCAATGTTGCATATAGTAATAATGTGGGCCGTAAAGATCTTGCCAAAGGACCCAAACCAGTAGCCTTGATGGCCTGAACAAGCTCAGGGTGAGAAGAGGCATGACGATACCATACCTGGATAGTGGTATATCCACCCGTGGGATGAAGCATGGGGGACTGCAAACGAGATAAAATAATACACATGATTAATTAAAAGTAAAAACACGAAAAACATTTTCTTTTAATAATTTTGATCCAAAACACGTTTGGATCCCCAACTTTATTATTTTCAAATCCTCCTACTTCTCACATTTCTCAAAAAAAGATCCTCGGATATTCTCAGGTCTAAAACAAATTTAGAACCCGAGTCCTATTATCTTTTGGACAAATATTTTATTCAAAGTTTTTTTTATCCGAAAGACGTTTAGACTCCGAACTTTATTTATTTTCCAATCACTTTTAAAAGAAAAAAGCCCACGGTGCCGTGCCAGGCACCTCTAGTGAGCGACCAGAAGGACCCTCGCTAGGTGGTTTGACCCTCGTCGGAATATTTGATGAGGGTCAGACCCCCGTCGAATATCCTTATTTTCGTCGGAAAAATTTTCGACTGACTTGATTTGTATATTTTTTAATTTTTCTAGGATAAAATTCCATGACATGATTTAAGGATCGATCCCAATCTAGTTCCTAAACAGGATAAATTGCACTAAAAATGATAAATAAGAATGTTATTAGCAAATACCTCGGTCCGGGAAAGATGAGGTTGAGTTGGAAAATCAGGATCCAACGTCTCTATAGGGGAAGTAATTGTAAACCCCAGCATAGTGTCGCTCGCTATCAAACCATATGCGGTGTCAATATAGATGGAAAATACACCGGGATCATCGGTAGGTTGAAGAATGAGGTTAGAGGTAGGACGGAGTGCCCTGCCAGCAACCTTCGACAGCATGATTTCTAGAGAGAGGGGAAAGCGAGAGTGTTTTAGAGAGATGAAGAATATGAAAAGTGAATAAAAAAATAAAGGAAGGGGAGCCCTATTTATAAAGAAAATAAATGGGCCCCAACTATTTATTTATTATTTTATAATGGGAGCCTCCTAACACTACGGAATGATGTACGGGATACCCCCAATATTCCTCAAACTCATTTAACTTATTTATCAATGTTTTAATCTTTTATTGAAAGGGCAAAAATTTTTGCTCCGCATAAACTCAATCAAATAATTAAATCATTCATCATAAAATGTTATAACATTATTTTCCTTTTTTCTGATTTATTACAAGAACCAAGTCAACATACTCTTAGGGAAATTCAAAACATAACCGAAGAAAGAAACGGTTATCTCGATGGCTGAAGGAATAAACAACCTCATTTATCAACCGAAGAATGAAACGGTTGCCGACTACAATGGGGATATCGCAGAAAGAAATGGTGCACCCCCCCACAAGGGGCACCAAGTACCTAAAAGGTTCTGAAGAAAAAAAGGACAACCATACGAAGACACGATGCCAGAAAGGAAGGCTTATTTTATCAATTGAGAACAGGAAATCACCAACCACACCGGTCAGGTATTCTCTCTATCCCTCCGCTCTTTTCATGTGATAACACTGGTTATACAACCAGCAATTATCACATGAGGGGTAACTATGAGCACGGGATTTTGTACCAGCTCACGTATTCGATGATGATGGCTTTTTTAGGAATTCATCCTTGAATCACACAACTTTTGAGTATCCTGACGTATCCGAATGGGAATCCTCCTCGTCTCTAATTCAGAAAGATATTTTCAATAAAATTATTTAATTCAAAAATTAATTAATTAAATAAAAAATAAGAAAATACAAACAAAATAAAAAATACAAGAAAAATTCAAAAATGGAAGCCCGGGGGTCTGAATCCCGGGCCGCCTCGCCAAGACCCTTGGCGACCTCGCCAAAATTGGCGAGCCTAGCCTCGCCATATCCTTGGTGAGGCCTCGCTAAGGACACGACGAGGATCCTTGCCAAGATTCTCTCCGGCGAGGCCCCTCGCCGGAAAAACTTACCTTTTTTGGATTTTTCAGGATTTTCCTATAAATAGTCAGGTCCTTTTCGATTATCGGGATCCCAAAAATTATCAAATAAAATATAGCTTTAGAACGACTTTAATTTCCAAGAACAAGAAGAATTATTTTTTGGACATCCTACACAATTTTTTTTACAGAAACATAAAGGACGAGGAGGATTTTCAACGGCCAATCGGATATCTTTGAAGTGGATTCATTCCTAAGGGTAAGCCTCTGAGTTCCTAGAACTGCAATTCTCATGCTTTCAGTGTTTAATATCTTCTTCTGATTTAATCTGTGAACCTAGAATTTTTATCATTTTATTTTATTTCAACTGTTGTAATTCTTCTTCATCTTTTTCTTTATTAAAAGAAGATGTATGTTAGAACACCCTCACGAAGGGAATAAAACAAATTCCCAGATAACAGCCCTCACCAATTTACCATGCGAGCAATTTCATTAATTAAAATGAGCAACCAACGTGCTAATAAAACAAACTATTTTATTTAAATAACAAACACAATATCGCGATTGATTTTTAGGCCACACGGGCCTCGCTAAATTCAAAATCGAACATACATGTTATCCCCTGTGCTAACCTTTATGGATGCAGGTACATTAGGATTAGATGTATGTTTCGGATTTTAATTCTCCTTTGGGTATCGCAATTTCAATTTTTTAAGAAATATAATTAATAGGTTAGTGGGCGGTTGCATCCCCCGATTTTTGAAAGCCTTGTAATTTTATTTTCCGCATTTACTTTCTGCATTTACTTAATGCTTTGTGGATGGTTTATTTTTTTCGCTTTATGGATGGTTTATTTTACAAAACGTGAATCATGCATTTAAAATAAAAAATGACCTAAGTGTGAATATACACGATTAAAAGAACACGATTTTCTGTAGATGTAATTTAATGTGATCCACTGAGAAATAAGCAACTTATCCGGGACCCGAATCTCTGTGTCTTAGTGGGCTGTCCCCCTGAGGTTAAGCCTCATAGGACTCTAATTCTTGGAAAGTGCTAATCCAGTTAGCGACTCTATACTAAGAGACGGCGGATTCGGGTTCGAACAGATCTAAAACGCTTTCACCTTTTTCTCTTTCAACCTTTTTTCCGGGTCCCCGACCCGACGCACCTTTTTCATTTCTTTTCCAAACACCCCAGTGGACCGCGCCTCTCATTCCGCGCGCTCTCGGCCCACCGCTCCATGTCGCCCGCTCACAATTATCATGATAATAAGTGTAATTATACACTTATCGATTTACTTTCATTTAGAAAATTTCACATGGTATGTAGTTGTTTTTAGTGTAATTATGCATTCTAAGTGAAATAATGAGGCAAATTACTTAGAATTAGAATTTATTACAAAAGTGTGGAAAATGATGAAAATGTTTGCAAATTAGAGGCGAATATTGGTGACTTGGATAAAGCTCGAAATGGATAAGTCTAAAACAAGAATTCTAAAGATTCAACTATTCGAGCCTGCAACTAAGGCTCACATTCGTGACATTGCATAATAATTAACCAAAATTTTTTGGAGAATAAAGTCACAATCGCGACATCCTGCCACGACCATGACACGTCAAAATGTACATGCGGATAAGTTTCTTCTCAACTAACTTTCAACCGCCGAAACTACCATAATTACGAACTGAAAAGGCACCTTTTTCACCAACCATTGAGGAGTGAATCAACACAACTTTTCACCCCTATACCAGGTGGGATTTTGGTTTCATCAAGATATACATCATAGAGAGATTAGTTATCGGAAATATAAGCGAAGACATCTTTTGTTCTTTGAAAAAATATATGTAAACTCAAGCGAAATCATTCTCTTTATAGAATTCTGCTTATCCTGAAGAATTAATTGTTATTGTGTACTTGTAAAACACTTATTAATAAAATCCTTGTTCTTCATATTATCTTATTTATTTACGAGAATTCAATGCTTTTTAAAGGAGATAATTCATGCAAATAGTAAATAGGAAGTGAGTAAAGACTGTCATAGTTGGAAGTTTGACAAACTTTAATAGAATATGGTTTGAATGTTGGAGTTCTCAAATATTATATTCACTTATATCCTCTTTATATCATTTAGTATTTTATACTTTATGTTTTTCTTATTGTTTTTTTTCATGTTTTTTGTTTAATTAAGTTATAAGTCAATATATGTATCATTGAGTTCTACCATGTTCAGGGGTAAGTTTATATACTTATAATTACTGTTATCATTTCTTAGTTTTTGTATGTGAGTATATAGAAAGATTTCCTAACTAGAATATACACACACACACACACACACACACACACACACACACACAAACAAGATATTTAGGGAGGATAAAAACATCCTGAGTAATTTGCGTCGTGATCCCCATAATCAGGCGTAAACCTTTTATGATTAAACTTCTTATATTCATACATGTAGAACAATTAGATATTCATTAGTGTCATATGATAGTTTTGTACACGTATATGAAGGATATAATATTTAGAATTGACATAAGTATGTCATCTATACTGAGTATAGTATCGTTGCTTATATATTTTCTATAAATTTAACCTACCTTACTCTTTTTATTTATTTCAGTGACATAATCTTGACCGACTTTTTCTTTCTTGTGGGATCAATATTATTAGACTACATCACAACCGTATACTTGTGGTTTCTGCTTTTATATTGACTATCAGTATTGACAATACTTGTACGAGTTTGCACTTCTAAATAGTTGGTGTAAGAGACGCGAATAGTAAGTGAAAACGTGTTCTAGATATTTAACATTAGTAGAAATGATAAATATTTTTTGGATATATTCCATATATTGTAATCCTTTCGGTAAGGTGAAAATCCATGAAGATTCCAGGATAAACTCTACTTTCAAATTTGCTTTTGTGAGGTAATGTGTTGTTGTAAAAAACTTTACATCCAAAAATATGGAAATTGTCATATGAATGACTTTTCTTATATAAATTCTTATAAGGAGTAAGCCATTTCAGGCTTTCCAAAGCTAGAAAATTTAGTATGTTAACTACCAAACTAATAGCTTCTCCCTAGAAAGGAAGTGGAACTTTTGGCATTAATACAAGTGATCTAGCAATGTTTAATAAAGATTTGTGTCTTCTTTCAACAAAGTCATTATGTTGTGGTTTATGTAACTAATATGATGAATTATCCCTCTTTCTTGAAATAATTTTTCACATTTCTCATTTACAAATTAACTCCCTCCCATTATCTAATTCTCACTAACTTAACTAAAATATTAAATTGTGTAAAAGCAAAATTCAGAAAATCAACAATAACTTTAAAAGTCTGGTCTTTAGATTTGAGTAATACTAAACAAGTGTACTTTGGATAATCATCCACAATTGTTTAAAATTATCTTCACACCACTTTTGAAGGATTTTAATAAGGTCCTGAAATATCTAAATGTATTAACTAGAAAATTGTAACTGAAGAATTACAATGGTTAAGAAAAGATCTCTCTATTTTCTTTGCACAAAGGAAAATGAAGCAATTAGATTCAATGTTAAGATCTCTCTGTTTTCTTTGCACAAAGGAAAATGAAACAATTAGATTCAATGTTTTCTAGTCTTATGTACTTAATATAAAGTAAAGTAGCAATTAAGGCATGACCTAGCCTTAATGCCATAAATCTGGTGTATTATTACAATTATCTTATGTAGTAAGAGAAATGAAAGTAATACTTTTGGCAAAAGAGGATGCATCTAACTTTAATAATTCACCATCCTGCTAACCAAATGTCATTAATGCCTTAGTCTCCTTATCCTTAAGGTAACAACAAGGAGCATTAAAAATCACATATATCTTTTTATCTCTTAACAAGTTACTAACTTAAAGAAAATTTTTTTAAAACTTAGGTAAATGCTGAACATTGAGTAATGTTAACTTTTTAGATAAAACAAACATTTCCTAAATCTGTGACCATTTTAGTAGATCCATCAAGTAAAATCATAGCTTATCTGTGTATCGTCTTCTGAATGCAACTAAAAAAGATTAGATGTCATATGTGTAGATGCACCACTATAAACTATCCATTCATGATTCCCTTTTTTACTCAAACAACATTGATTGAGCGAAAAAAATGTGTCTTGCCAGAAGATTCAATATCTTCATATTCTTAGGAAGTTTCATAAGTAGAGTAATCATTATGAAATCCTATAAGTGAAATTCACATCATCAAGTGGTGAATATATAGCAGTTTTACCTTTAGACTTGTAATGCATTTTTTTCTCCCTTCCTATCTTCTTCATATTATCTTATTTCATAAAATAGCTTTCCTCCCCTAAGTCATTATCATCACTATCAGCTACTACACTAGCTTGAAAGTGCTTCTACTTATTCTTTAAATTCATTTAACAATCTAGCTATCTGATTAATTTGAACCATGATTCATTCGAGTAATATGAATTTCTACAAATGGATGCAAGGCATGCCTTCTTGATTTTTCGCATAACTTGGCATGTCAAACTTCTTTGGCTTGATATTGGCATTTCCCTTTACCTTGTCATGTTCTTGAGAAATTTACTACTTCAATAGCATTATCAACAATGACTTCTCTTTCCCTCTCAACTCTAACCAACATTTGAATAAGCTTTATTGATGTTTTAGAAGTGGATCCATTAATACAATCTGGTTAATCACATGTTTATAATTTTCATCAAGTCCCACGAGAAACTATATTAGTTTGTCATCCTTTTTGTATGATGTTGCTTTATTAAAAGCTTTGCATACACATCCACATTCACACTTAAGTTCATGCCTTAACAAGCTCAATTCACTTCAATACTTATTGATATTCGTTTAATAGTGCATTATTTTCATATCTGATTGAGTAATCAGATAGATGTTCCTCTTGATTTGATAGAGTAAAGGTTCATTACTCTCACCAAACCTCTGCTCGAGTTATTTTTACAACTCCCTTACATTTTCAACATAAAGAAAATCCTTACTCAATTCTCTTATCATAGAATTAAAGATCTAATAAGGGACTATAAAATCATTCTTCTCCCACTTTTATGTGATTTAGTCTTTTCTTCTATTCAAGCTTTTCTTTAGCAATCAAAGCTCTCTTAGTTGCTTTGTTTCAAGGTAAGAAGTTACTTCCATTTAACACAACATTAACTAAGATAGTACCTAGATTCTTAGTGCTTTGTTACTAAATTAGATACCTCTTCTTCTAGATTTGATTTGACTCTGAATTTGTTCATATTCTTAGCCATACTTAGTAAAATTGCTTTGATACCATATGAGATCTGGAAATTAAAATTAATCTCAAGAATGAAGATCAGGATAATGTATTATTCAATTTAATCGATAAAAGATACTAGTAGTAGTTTGTATAGAGTTTACAATGTGCTAACAAAATGAAGATCACAAGAAAAGTGTGAAATCAAGCTAGAGTGTGTAGACTGTTTGATTATATTGTGATCTAGTAGCTATTTTATCAAAAAACTGTCATCATCAAGTTGCATAACAAATTGCTAGCTTAGTTCTCAACTTTCTCAGTAATCATAACTAGCTTCCTCAAAGTTGTGTGTATCGTACCTTATGTAATGATTCCCAATATGTGCGTGTGCTTGTGTGAGAGTTTCAGATTCCTTGATTTCCAACATTATATTTCAAATTCTGACAACATTTGGACCTTGGATTGAAAAATGAATGGTTGATATTAAGCATCATTTTAATCAATAAATTATATATATTACACTAACATTTGATGATGGAAATATTTTTACATCCTAATATAAAAAAGCCTAAATTAAACATTGTGATACGATTAAATTATTGTGGTTTTATTATTTTTTGGATTCTTGATTAATTAGATCAATTTCTATTATCATATCCATGTGTAATGGGATAATATTTTCACGCTTAAACACCATGAGACACTAATACAAAACAACCAACGATTACGCTAGCAAAGCCTTTGCAAGAAATTTAAACAAAGATGTGATGTAAACGCGGAAGCTAAGTAAGAAACACAAAGAGAGCTTTTGTGGAACTTTACAAGTATGTTTTGTATTACTTTCTAAGATGGTTACAAATGAAAGGAGATTTACATATTAATAGGCATTCTCTACCTCTTTAATGAATGGCTAGGATCGATTCTCTAGAATTATCCTCAATCCTACCATTATTACAGCTTTCACTATATTTTTCTATACAATATCTTTACAACTAGATAACTATAGATTATTCTTGATACATTCTAGTTTATCCACACACATGTAGAGAATTATATATATGTGAAGACTAAGCTAGAAATTTGTACAAAATTCTAGAACTTTTCCGAGAGAAAACCTCCATTTCCTATGAAATTTCCAAAGAAAGCTCTATTGCATTCTTTCTTGTGAGACTTTGCGATTACAAGAAACTCTACATTTCTATGTGTTAAGTCATGTCATTCTCCCCCACCTAAGTTTGCAACACCCTCATTTCCATGCATTGTATTAACCCTTGCACTTTAACCTCCTCGATCAAGTTTGAAAATGCGAAAGTTATTATGTGGGCTCCCACTTTCCTCAATCGTCGACTTGCCTTACCACTTCACTAAGTTCTCCTTAGTGGCAGCCGCATTGCATGCTTAGTTGACCCTCTTTGAAAGTATTTACTCAACTTCCTTTTCAAAATGTTACCTAATCCCGTGAGTGCTCTCGTATTGATGTCGCACTCCTCATTGTCAAGATCTTCGTGGTATGGTTTAAGTAATCTCACATGAAAGATGGGGTGAAGCTTTGAGTATGCCTCAGGTAGCTTAGACTTGTATGCAATTGAGCTTACCTTCTTGATAACTATGAATGGCACTTCATAACATCGCATAAACTTCACCTAGACTTGACCGCCAACTTGAAACTCGCGGCCTCTTATCGATCCACTTATTGGTATGTTTTGTTGATTTCTCCAAGTATAACTTTGCTTTGTCAACCTCTCTTTCCAATCTTTGGAAAACTTATATGCGGTAGCCACTAACTTAGGGGTTGTTGGTTGAACCCTAAGAAGATCTCGAATGGGCTCTTGTCAGTGTTTTCGCTCTTCATGAGATTATAGATTATACGAGAATTGGATAATGTTTAGCAACTTTACCCAATCCTTTTGGTTGGCCGCTACATAATGTTGAAGGTAAACTTCGAGCAAGATATTGTTGCATTCAATTTAGCCATCGATTTGTGGGTGCATTGTAGTGCTCATCTTCAACTTGGTCCCAAACAAACAGAAAATTTCTTTCTAAAACATTCTCTTGAAATGCGAGTCCCTATCACTCATGATCAATGTTTGAAAACCCCAATACTTCACCACATGCTTAAGGAAGAGCATGGTGACAGTCTCGGCAGTACATTCCTTTGGAGCAAGAATGAAGATGAAATGCTTCGACAAATGACCCACCATAATGAATATACTAGTACAACCTTTTGATATGGGAAAGATTATGATGTAGTCCATTGAAATATTATCCCATATTCATTCAAAAATCAACAAGGGTGATAGCAAACCATGTGAGTGCTCATGCTCCACCTTCTTTGGTTGGCACACTATACACGTTAGCACATATGCATCCACACGGTCCCACATGTTTACCTAATAAAATCTCTCTTCACCTAGAGATAATGTGTGATTAGTACCTAGATGGCTGACATATCTCAAATCATGTCACTCCTTAAGAATGTCTCGCCTTAAGTTGTCCCATGCTAGCACGTATAAGTGATTGCCTTGAGCATACAACGCTCCATCCTCGATCAAAGAGAAATCTTGCCCTCCTTGACCAACTCCATGACTCTTTAAGCTTGTTGATCTCGCATCAAATCCTCTTTGATGTGCACTAACAATGTCCCTTTGGGTGCACTAACCATCGGTGCTAGGCATGACTATCTCTTTATTGCATCAACCACATTGTTTATCTTTCCTGGGCTATATTCCATATTTTGCTTAAACTCGGCCAAGTAGTCTAGCCATCATTCTTACTTGCTAGAGAACTTAGGCTGTTTTTGGTGGTAGCTCACTATTTTATTATCAATCTTAATCTTGAATGGCGGGCTAACTTCAAATATTGCCTCCATAGGTGAAGGTGATGAATAATCGCTAGCATCTCCTTCTCGTGCATTGGCCATTGTTGCCCAGTATTGTTGAGTTTGTGGCTTTCATAAGCAATGGTATGGCCATCTTACATAAGCACACTTCCTATAGAAAAAATGGATGTGTCAATGCACACCTCAAAGGGCTTGTCAAATTCGAGGACTGCGAGAACTAGTTACCTCACCACCGCATCCTTCAAAGCCTTGAATGTGGTTTGTTGCTTAGTTTCCTAACACCAAGCTTATCCCTTTTATAGAAATCAATGAAACATGAAGCAATGGTAAAATGCCCCTCAATGAATCTTCAATAATAGTTGACAAGGCCTAAGAAAGATCGCAAACTCAATTGGTTTTGTGGGCGGCTCCCACTCAACAATGGCCTTGATCTTTGCTGGGTCATACTTATTCATACCCTAGTTATTAGAATGGTATGGGTGATTATGAGTATAATGATAGCCGTTCATTGGTAAGCTAAGAAGTCAAGATGGGATCCATTGCTCCTGACATAGTAATATAATAGGAATTGTACCTTAAAGCCTCTTGTTGAAATGACACACTCATAATCCTCTTATCATAGTATGAGATTGATAGAATGGGTTTCTAGCCTATCTCTAATATATAGAGCCGATTGGTATTATTCGTGAATATGTCTAATTCCAGGATAGCTAAAACTATTACATGAGCTAATACTTAATCCAAGCTCAATAAGCAAGATGGTATTTAACCTAATAAAAGGAGTGTATTGTACTAGTTACTATCGAAAAACCATATCAAGTCACAAGCACGTGACTTTCCAAGTATCATGGGATCATATGCCTTTGCCAGAAAGCTCATTTGATCATCTAGAGATATCAGATTCCATATCGATCTAGAACACTGAGCCTAAAGGTTCCCGAATGGGAAGGCAAGTTTAGGTCAACCTCTAGCAGCTCTATACTTTGGGATCCTATGACGTCAAACACATTAAACCTTCACCAGATTGAATAAAGAACTTATAGATGGGTTCTATATCGAGAATAAAAGGGAGATTCAAAGTCTTTTTGGATGGACCATTAGATGGTCGGACCAAATAATATTTGAAAGAGGATTCGGAAATTGCACGAGTTGGAGCAAGGGAATTTATTTCGTTGCGAGTGGGCCTTGAGAATGCGTGTTGCTCATGAGAGGGGACTTGCGTGGAAGCCACACGAGAACAAATGTGCTCGCAGGCCACTATCATGCGTTGGTGCAAGCTAGTGCATGCTGGTGGGCTGCAGGCCTGCAAGTGCTTCTTGGCACCACTTGCGTGGGCCTACAATGCAGTCTCATCAGTAGCTCACAAGCAAGGCTTGCAGGAAGTCCTACAAAGCCTCACTTGCGGGACAAGGGAAGCCCAATGCATAGCCCACATTAGTGGGCTGTGCGGGCAGGTTGATGCACGGAGCTTAGAGATACGCACATTAACCCATATGGGGGATGGGGAATCCCCATCCCACCTTAGAAATTAGGGGAGCATTTTTTCTCCCCTCCCTCTATAAATAGTGGCCTCCTCTCCTCTTTCTTTGTACTTCAGCTCATCCTTTAATCAGAGTTTGACAACATTTTCTTGCAAGTTTTTGCAAGATCCTCCATGAGTTTCTCTAGCGTATGTTAGTATACATTTTAAGGCTTAATCCTATTTAAAGAGAACCTTCATAGTTATTTTCTGGTTGGTCTACGAGTGTTCTAGCAACCACTTGTTAACCGATGAGTTCTCCCTCTACGTGAGGTTTTGGTCAGTGAGTCCGTGTGGACTTGTCATAATGGTTGTCCTATTTTTTAGGCTTGTGCTAATAGAGTTCTTTCTAATTGTTCTAAGGGATCCGTGCACCACACCAAAGGAAGGCACACATCAATTGGTAATGCTCTAAACTTAGATGCTAGGTTTCTTTTAATAAGTTTTATAAACCTAAAAGCATCTATGGAACGTGTCAGTTGAGATTATATCAATCATGTCATGCTTAGGAGTTCCTTTAGGGTTAAATTTAAGTTTTGAAATTTTACCATGCTAGTTCGCATGTTCATTAACTCTCTTATTCAACCATTAGTGGTATCAGAGTCTACCTTATGCTATGCATGATAGATAATAATATATTAAAATGTGATTTAATATGAATTGATTAAAGTATGATATGCATGACTTATGTTTCTATTCCCGTTTTAGAAAATGATGTGATAACTAGATTAAGGTTTTACTCACCTTAGTCTAGGTAATTATCATATAATTAACAATGTTTAACTACATGTGTAAATGCTTTAATTAAGAGTCATCCAGTACTTCACTCGAATAAAAAAATGAAATCTTTAAATCATAATTGTCTATGGTATAATGAATTAAAGTACTCGTGGTTATTTTGGTAATTATTGGACATGGTTGCTCATTTACTTTGAGGGGGCACCTAGATATTTCCATCGGTATTAGGTTCAAGCATACCTAAGGGACTTTTATGACTTAGTTGAATTCTAGTATGGGAATTGGATTAATAATTCCAAATAGCCCAAAATTGTTATTATGATAATCATATCCATCATTAAGTCCTAAACTAGGGCGAGACCATTTGTACCAATAAAATCCCTACAATAATATTAAAGTGGTAAATTATCTTCCTATCATAAGTCGTTATACTAACCTTATTAACGGATATAAGAATGTGTACAACATGCTTTCCCTTAACATGTGTTTGGCCATGAGACTAGATAGGGTTAAAGCCTTAACAAAATGGGTTAGTTATCCATATCATTTGATCTAATGCCGAATTAGAGACATATTTCAAGAGTTGTACAATTGGGTATGCATGTCTTAAGAAAGAGAACTCAAATGGACTAGCAATTGTGTGGAATGAAAATGGACGAATTCTAACCATGGTTATCTGTTATGGCTTGACCTACTATAGCGGGGGGTCATATTAGGGGGTTATAGATGCTACCTACTAAGGAAAAATAGTTCGACCATGTTTTCCCTAATTTAATAGAAGGGGCAATTTGAATGTTGAAAAAATAGTAGGAAATGTGGGTTTAATTAAAGATCTTATATTATATGCATGTACATATACTAATGTCTGAACAAAATCTATCTTATGTCTAGGTGGAATATGATCACTAACAAAAATATTCGTATTGATATTGATCCTCTTGGCAACATAAAGCATGATGTTTGTAACTTTAATGAGTGGTTTGGTACTTTCGAATGAGTTCTTCAGAACTATTACCTGGATTATGTTCTAGATGATCCAAGTCCCAAACATCCTGATAAGAATGCATTTACATGTGAGATAAATGACTATGAGAGGCATAAGGAAAACTGTGAGGTTGTTGCAAAGCTCATGTTAGACAATATGATCTTGACGTATAACATGTTTATAAAGGTCTGGATTTAGAGTCTATAATTTATCATATTAATCTAGTGAAAAGTCTAGAAAGCAAACTGTTCCATATTAAGTTGCAGAATCACCTTAGTAGTGGAGTTGGTCATATACATATATGATAACTCTGAGTAGTTAAGGGAGCTGGGTATCGTGTATAGTGAGATATCCTTAAGAGAAATAGTATTGAGGAGATTACCCAATAAATATGATTCCTTTAAGGAGAGGCTTAAGGAGTTTCTCCTAACTATACTTTAACTCAGCTCATGGACTTGCTCGAGATATTTGAGCTTGAGTCTAGAAATAAAATCAAAGAAAAAGTGAATGTTGAAGACCTTAAGTTGAAGAAACTTAAAGGTTTAAACGTCAAGAGAAAGGTCATGAAGCGGGTAGAGTTGAAAAGGGAAAATTTTCTCTTGGAACAAGCTCATCGGATGATGATGATGAGAGTTGTGGATTGAGCTTCTAAAGGTATATTCATACTATAGGGTTGCTCTATAGTTCCTTATTAGTCTACATGGATATTAGATACTACTTGTAGTACTCATGTTCGTACTTCTATGCAGGAGTTGCGGAATAGTAGGAGCCTTGCAAAGAGGGAAATAGACCTAAGAGTTGGAAATGGAGCACGGGTTGCTGCAACAGCTGTAGGGACATATAACCTTGTTTTACTTTTGAACAATTGTTATTACATTCCTACTATTAATTTAAGCTTGGAACATGGTTCCACGTGCTAATTCTCTGACTGAAGTAACTCCAAACGCTCCTCTTTAACGTAGTCTGATGGTTCTTGTAAGACAAAACCGTTGTTATGGGGGACTAGCTATGTGACAAGCGTAGCCTCTCTGATGCTTAAGTTAGATCGGATTTAAGAGAGGAGGCAAGGAGTTTTAGCATTTTTAGAATACATACCTTTGCGTGGTGACCCAAAGGGTCCTTTTATATTCCTTGAATGCCCCCTAGTTTGATCCAAAGTGTGAATCAACCAGAGTTCTAGTTTGAATGGATCTTTATCCTGTTGATAGGATAAAGTTTATCTAAAGTGAGAGTTCCAACTATGGAGTTCCCCTTGCAGACTTAGAATCTTAATTAGACTCTTTACCCACTAGGCGTCAGGATCAATTCAGGCGGACAGGCCGACTTAGCTTGATAACCGCCTGGACACTTCTTTGAAATTGGGTAAGACTTGGTCTCTTCCAAATTCGGGGTAGATTCAGTCCGCCTAGATGATTATCGAGGCTTTACTCTCGAGGCGGATTGGGCTCGCCTAGATTGGTAGAAACATTCCTAGCCTTGACATACATCTTTCTCCGCTATATGCGGATATAATCCGCCTAGGGGTTTTAGGTGGAATGCATGCGCTTGTCATTATTTGACCTTGTTAATAGAAGTCCCCCCATCAGTGTTAGAGCTTCTTCAAGAGCTTATGTTTAGGATCCTCCTGGTTCAGGCAGACTCATGAACACGTGTAGATCTAGGGATTACGTGTCATGAGAGCCAAAATGAAAAGTTCACGTCTTTTCAAATTTTGAATTTGAGGTATACGGCATGCCACGTGTCACACATGGGGAAGGTGTCCCTTCATATGTCATTTCATCTTCTATATAAGGGTTTCATTTTATCCTTTCTCCATTTTTGCAGACTCTTCTCTTCTTCTTCGATTTTTCTCTTCCTCATCAAGCTCCACCAATCATCTTTCCTTTCCTCAAGCTTCTCTATTCAAGCGTATTCTCTATACAAGTAAGTTCCCATCTTCTGTTTTGCTTTTATCATTGATTCATTATCTATTGCTTTTCCCAGAAATGATGCCATGTTGGTTCTTCTCTTTGTTCTTCTTCTACTATTTTAACTTTGTGGGATGTTTAGATGTTAATTTCACTCCTATTTGCCCCCTAATTCTTCGTTAATGGTTGTCTAACCATGCCTTGATCAATTGGTACATAAACAAATTTTGTGTTTTGTATTTCCTTTTCCCAGAATTGCTTGTTCATGTGTAGAACACTTGCTAGATCTAAAATGTCTATTCAATTGATATGAAGGTTGTTTATCCCTTCACGTTGCTATTTAGATCTGAAATAACAACGTAGGTAATTTGAATATTATTTGTGTTGCCTCGAGCTAACTTAGGATTCTTTAGGATACCTTCTAACTGATTAGGATTTTTAATAGGTGGCAATGACTGATTCCGCCTCTCCCACTAGTAGCCAATTTAGTAGGCATTTAGCTGAGATGAACTCTAAGTATTTCAAGCCTTTGATAATAGACTATACTGACCACGTCTCAACCTCTAGGGCACCCCCTCAAATTGAAGCCATGTCTGAGTCGGGTGAGAATTGAGCATCCCGTAGTGAGTCCGCCTCGTCCTCCCAATCCTCTTCTACTACGGCCTGGGCTAAACCAGACGAAGAGATGGGTTTGTTTCCACCAACGCCACCCCGCCCAGCCATTGGGGTTTCATCTCGCACTCGCAGGATGAAGAGAGGTGCGGTTCACCCCATGAGGCGCCATGTGGCTACCCATTCAGAGACCTTGGCTAGGGGGAAAGGAAGAGCTAGCGATATAGTGAATAAGACACCCCACGTTGAGCTGATTGAGTCAGTTCAGGACCCCGTTGATCTGGAATTTGAGATGGAAGTTTTCCCCTGGCTCAAGGAATGTGAGGTAGAGCTTCCTTCCAAGGAACAGCGGATCACTTATCCGCTTGAGGGTTTTTTTGGTATTTATGTGGACCAAATTTGGTCCGAGTTTGCCTACCCCCTTCCCGAGGGTCTTTGTGAGGTTTTGAGAGCTTTTCACCTAAGTCCGACTTAAATTCACCCCAATGCCTGGATAGATTTGGTAGGACATTACCTTAATTGCATAGGCTTGGAGATGCGTTTCGACGCTGAGTTCTTCAAGCGGATTGCTTCGCTAAGAAAGAATACTAGTGAAGATCTATATCATTTTGCTCATCGAGGTGGCTTCTACAGATTCACAAATAAGGTGGATTCAGTGAAGAACTTCAAGAATTATTTTATTTTCATTAAACAAGATGATCGCCATCTGTAGTTCCCCACCAAATGGAACCCTTCCCCTTACTTATCTTGCAACTTTACCGGCTCGGATGTTAGGGTAGAGGCTTTTAAGGCCCTTAGGAAAGTGATGTGGCCATGCTAGAACATTAGTTGGGCAATGGCCAAGAATATTAGGATTATTGAGCCGGGCCAGCCAGATCCCATTTATCATTCTAGGCCCTAAGTTTTTCTAGGTATTCATTTGTATTTCTTCCTTTTCAGTGTTTAATTTTCCTTTGACTGGTGATCTTGTACAACAAGCCGCCAAGGTGTCAAAGGGTAACAAACTCCCTACTGAACAAGTTAAGCCTAGGATTGTTAATGCAGTTCCCGGCATACGAGGTGGAGATCCTAGCAAGCGTAAAGGAAGTGCAAGGCTCATGCTGCTGAGGTTCCTGAATCCTTTGCAGAGCCGCCTCCATTCTCTGCGACCGGAGAGGCTTCCCTCCAACCGGTAAGGAATTAATTTTATTTTTTATTTGTTTGCATGGTACTAATATTGTTCCCATTTTAGGATGGTCACTTGGATATCCCCGCCGATTCTTCTAGGTAGGTGAGTTCGGAGTCTATCCGGGTGGACCTGCTATCATTTGTGGGGGAGGGTAATCCTTCCATCTACACCGCCTCAATTTAGAATGTCCTAAGGATAATTTTGCCCCTTCCTGAGGAGAAGGATGACTTGGTGGCCTAGTCATTGCTCCAGTCATCTAAAAATTTATTTATGATGTCCACCGAGGTATTTTCTGTCTTCCTATGTGGTTTACTTCTTAGTGTTTTTATTTTCTATTGATGTCATGTTGGCTTTCTTAGATGGCATCTCGAGTGGCTGAGATGACTCGAAAGAGAAAAGACATGGCAAGGCTCTAACGGACTCATGAGCTTTCTTCTCGTGAGCTGGAGAACGTCAACAAGAAGGTCGTGGAGCTTGAGGCGGCTAATAGCGAGATGACCCGGCAGCTTGAGGAGGCCAACAAGAGAGCAGAGGAGGCCTAAAAGAAGGTTGAAGAATTTGCTTCAGCTCAGGATAATTTGCAGAGAACCATCTCAAAATACGAGGTGGAAGTTCCTAAAGTTTTTTTTTACTATAGCAAAGCTATGCTTAATATGGGGCTGGATGGTCGAAAATATGGTCATCGAGTTTTTGAGGCTTGCCGATCTCGCCATCCAGATCTTCTCAAGGATCTTTTGATGAGAGTGAAGTATCTCAATGAGCCTGAAGAGGAGGAGGCAGCTCTGGATGAGTCAGTGGAGGAGGAGCTGGAGAAAGGAGAAGACGTCGAATCGAACCGCCCCGGGGCATAGATTTTAGTTTTTATTTTCAACATTTTTGTAAGAATATTTCAGCTTCGTTGGGCCTTCTAATGATATGTTATTTTCCCTCCTTGAGCGTTATTGAATGTCTGTGTATCTTTTTACCGTTTGAATGGCTCATTTACTATTTATCTTGCCAACTTCATGGTTCTGTGCCCTAGCATTCACCGCCTTAAAGGTCTGTTATTCACCATTTACTGATATTTATGTTTTTATGCCACCTCAATGACATTATGCTTGCCATGATGTTTAGGTCTTATGAGTTTGAGCCGCCTTAATGGCCTTACGTTTGCCATTTTGACATTTTTTAAGTCTTATGCGTTTAAACCGCCTCAATGGCCTACTATTTACCATTTTATGATATTTAGGTCTTATGCATTTGAGCCTCCTCAATGGCCTAATGTTTTCCATTTTATGATATGTAGGTCTTATGAGTTTGAGCCACCTTAATGTTTTAAGTGCTTTCATGTTTGTGCAATCTCAAAGTATGATCAATACTTAAATGTGCACGTTTTGAATTTAATTACTTTTCATTGAATAAATTAAAAGGTACATCCGGGAATTCTACTCGTCCGGTAATCTATCTCTTCTAAGGGTGATACGCCTCATTAAAAAACTTTTAGGATAACCTCTTGGGAAAGTCCTTAAAAGGAAAAGAGTACGGTTGCCTGGATCCCTCTAAGAGTCATGAGCCATGTAATATGGCCTAAGCTTTGCTATGTTCCACATTCTTGGGACCTCCTTTCCTTCCATGGTTTATAATTTGTATGTTGCTGGTCCGATAACTTATGAAACTTTGTAGGGGCCTTCCCAATTCACCCCTAGCTTGCCTTTCCTTCTCGCACCTGTGAGGCGGATGCGTCCTTAAGGACCATGTCACCTTCTTGGAGGTGGATTTCTCTGACCTTCCTATCAATGGTATTTGGCGATACTAGCCTTGTAGGCGGCCATAAGGATGCACGCCCTCTCCCGTTTCTCTTGTAGATCATCAAGATGATATCTCATGTTATTGTCATTCTCTTTCTCTGTGTAGTAGGCCACTTGGTCAGATGGTGGACTGATTTAAATGGGTAGAACCACCTCGACCCCATAGACCATTGAAAAAGATGTTTCTCCAGTAAAAGTGCATGGGGTTGTTCGGTGTACCCATAGAACATTAACCAACTCATCCAGCTAGACTCCCTTTCTTTCCATCACTCTTTTCTTTATTCCTTGACCGAGCATTTTATTTGTAATTTCCGTCTGGCCTTTAGTCTGCGGATGAGCCACTGAGTTAAAGTGGGTCTCGATTTTCAACTCTTTACAAAATTCTTAGAATTTACTGGATGTGAATTGCGTACCATTGTCTGAGATGATTCAGTGTGGTACTCTGAATTTCATAATGATGTTCTTGTTGACAAAATCCAGCACCCATTCTAGAGTTATACTGCTGAGAGCGACCGCCTCAACCCATTTTGTAAAATGGTCAATGGCCACTAGGATCCATTTTATTTGTCCACTTGCTTCAGGGAGAGGTCCTGCAATGTCAATTCCCCATGTTACGAACGGCCAGAAGGGGACGCTGTGTTGCGTGTGGGATGTGAGACTTTTATGCGTGAGTTTGACATTGGTGGCAGGACTTGATGTATGTCTTCGTGTCCAAGTTCATAGATTCCCAATAAAAGCCAGCAAGACTTGCTCTCCTAACTAATGTCACCGTCGCCTAGTGGGATCCACAGTCTCCTTCGTGGAGTTCTTGTAAGATTTTGGCTCCTTCTTGAGCCGTTATGCATTTTTTCCAAGCGTCGGAGTATGATTTTCTATAGAGCTCCCCATTTAGTAAGGAAAACAGCATGGCTTTCCTTACAACTTTGGTAGCCTCAATTTTATCGTCAAGCAGTTTGTTCATGGTGAGGTAATCATAGATGGACTTTATCCATCCGAGATCTAGCTGCTCTATTATTAAGCTTGCCTCTGTTTCATTATTTGGGTGAGTGATTACCTCATATGGGGCATGCGAGGTTTTTCCACTCTTCTTTGCTCAAAGCCGCCTTAGCTAATTCATCTGCCTGCTCATTTTCTTTCCTGTGAATATGTTCAATCTTCCAGGCTACACCTTTTGACTCTAGTATCTCTACAAGATTTCTCATCTTTGAGAGATACTTTTCCATTTCTCTATCTTTCATCTCGAAGTTTTGATTAATCTGGTTCGCAACTAGCCTCGAGTCACTCTTGAGCAGCAATCAATCTGGCACTATCTCTCGGGCTAAGTCTAGCCCTTTGATAACTACCTCGTACTCTACCACATTGTTGGTCGATGTAAACACTAGTTTGGCTACGTAAGAGAATTTGATTTTTCCGAGGCCTCGAACTTATACGTCGACTCCGACTCCTTCATGAGAGGATGCGCTCCATCTACAAGGATTTCCCATTCTTCAGTTTTGATTTCTTTGGCAGGCTCAAGCCCTACAAATTCTACTACAAAATCCTCCAGAACTTATGCTTTCATGGCGCTTCTACTTTTAAATATTATGTCATGTTCCCCCAAATGGATGGCCCACTTAGCCAGTCTCCCTGATATCTCAAGCTTTTGGAGGACTTTTTTCAGTGGGAAGTTGGTCCTTACTACAATTGTGTGGGCCTGGAAGAAGGGTCTCAACCGAGTGGAGGCTGAGATCAAGGCCAGGGCAAGCTTTTCAATCCAAGGATATTTGAGCTCGGTGTTCCTCAGCACTTTGCTAATGTAGTATATTGGGAACTGGTCATATCCTTCCTCTCGAACCAGTACTGTTCCTACCGCCTCGTCGATGGCTGCCAGGTACATGTAAAGTGTGTTGTCTGGCTGGGGTGCGCTGAGGAGTGGTGGTTTTCTCAGGAATTTCTTTAGCTCTTCGAATGCCTCTTGGTAGGGTTGATCCCATTTGAAGTATTTATCTTTTTTCATGGCCTTGTAGAAAGGCATGCATCTCTCGGCTGAGAAAGATATAAATCTTCCTAAAGCGTTAATCCTACCATTCAATCGTTGGACTTCATTAAGGGTTTGAGGCAGTTCCATCTTTAGAATTACCTTGATCTTCTCTGGGTTTGCCTCGATTCCTCGTTGGGAAATCATGAACCCCAAGAACTTACCTCCTCTCACATCAAAGGTGCACTTTTCCAGGTTGACCTTAAGGAGATATTCTTACAAGCCTTTAAAGACTTTCCTGATATCCTCCGCATGCTCTGCCTCTCTCTTGCTTTTAATTATCATATCATCCACGTATACTTCCATTGACTTCCCTATCTCATCTCGGAACATCTCATTGATCAGCCTTTGATATGTTACTCCCGCGTTCTTCAAACCAAAGGCCATGACCATGTAGCAATACGTGCCTTCATGAGTTATGAAGGATGTCTTTTCTTCATCGGTGGGGTGCATGGGTATTTGTTTATATCTGCACTTTACGTCTAACAATGAATAGACTGCATAGCCTGCCGTTGCATCCTCTAACTGATCCATGCTTGGGAATGGGTAGGCAACTTTTGGTGTGGCTTTGTTTACTTCAGTGAAGTCCATGCACATCATGTAGTCTCCACTTGGTTTTTTTACCAGCACAACATTGGATAACCAAGTCGGATAATGAACCTTTCTAATGAGTCTAGCCTTCAAGAGTTTGCTTACCTCTTCTTCAATGGCTCTCTGTCTCTTAGGTGCATGCTTCCTTTTCTTTTGAATGACCGGCTCGGCACTTGGTTTTAAGTTCAACTTGTGTTGCATGACTTCAGGTTTAACACCTACGAGGTCTTCAGATGACTATGAGAAAACATGTTCCTAATTGGTGAGAGCGCAAATTATTTCTACCTTTGCATCGTTGCAGAGGCTCTTCCCAATTTTAAGCAAGCGTCCTAGGCCAACTTTTAGTTCTTCCTACTCTTCAACCACCTCGATTTTCTCCGACTGGTCTGCCTCCAACTCTTCTTCCACCAGGAGTGATTCTCTATGCAATGAGGCCAGGTATGCCTCCTGAGCTACTTGGGGGGTGCTAATTACTACGATCCCTTTGGTAGTTGCTATGTGAAATACCAAGTCCATTGGGGAGATGACGATGTGGGTTTCAGTTTGGAAGGGCCTGCCCAATATAACATTGAATCCCACTAAGATGTCAGCGATGGTGAACTCTACTTTTCCCCGGAACTTTTGCTAGAGGCTTCCCATTTCCACCTCTAACGTACCCTCGCCCAAGGATTGTATGGGTTAGCACTTAATCCCAATGAGTGGTGAACATCCAGCTCGAATCCGGGAGTGGTGCACTCCCAACTTCTCCACAACACTTTTGGTGACAGTATTCACCGAGCTACCCCGTGTCCAGAAGGATTCTTCTTACTGTGAAATTCTCCATTATTACTTCTACGACTATGGTGTCGACGTGCTACTTTTTGACTAGCTAATCTCTCCTTAATGGTTTCAGGATTTCCACCTCGCCATCGACATTGCTCTTCCTGCTGATTGAGCCTCTAGCTTTCTTTTTGGGTGACTCGAATTCTGGTCCGCCTGCAATCACCATGAAAACTCCTTTTGTGCCACCGGGCCTTTTATTCGAGTCTTCTTCCCTCTCGTCTTTACATCCTTCTTTTCTTTCATGTCTTTTAGTGATTCCTTTTACGAATTAGCTAAATTTCCCAGCTTTGATCAGCTCGTGTACTATATCATCTAGAGATCTGCAATCATCAGTATGATGACCCCTGGCCTTGTGGTAGTCACAATACTTATTCAAATCCCGCCCCAAGGAGACTCCCTCAGGAATTATGGAGAATCAGATGTTTTTCTTTTCTAGAGTTTTTTTTATTGCCACTAGTATCTGGCTTAGAGATTCGTTCAACCTGGGGTGGTCTTCTTCTCAGATCAAGATATCCACCTCGATTAGATCTGCCTCGTCCCTTCTACCTTTTATCGTCAAATCTTGGTCTATCCTCTCTCTTTGCTTCTCTGCCCCAACCTTCTTTTCTTCGATTGAAATTTATTTCATCTGTTGGGGTCAGTTCCTTGGCCATGCCAAGCATTTGTTGCAGGCTTTTAGGATATCTAGTAAGGATCACATTCCTAAGGTCTCTACTATGCGTGCCCTTTAGCATCGCCTCTTTAGCGGTGATAAAATCTAAGTCTCGTACTTCCAGGCAGGCTTCATTGAAACGGTTATAATAATTACGAAGACTTTCTTCTGGCCCCTGCACAATTTAGTGTAAACTCCTTACTACCAGCTTAGCTGGGGCGGAACTAAAAAATGCTTGCAGAATGCGTCACTGAGCTTGTCCCGTCTTCTTATTGAGTTAGGGGGCAGTGAGGTGACCCATCGGGCTGTTGGTCCGCCTAGCGTTGCCGAGAAGTATCGACGTATATATGCTTCTATGGCCCCCACCATTTCCATTCGATTCTTAAAGTCAGTAGAATGATAATTAAGATCATCTTTTCCTGTGTATTTGTCGAAAGTAGATATGTAGAAGAGCCTGGGCAAGGTTTGATCGAGGATGTTTTTCTTGAATGGTGAAAAGTTAACCCTCGATGTTGCCTCATGGTAAGGGATAACCAATTTTACAAAAACCTTCTTGGCTTTCTTTTCAAATTCCGGGCCATCCTCCTCTTCACTTTCTGGCTCAACAGCCCGCTTTAAATTTCTAGCTTTCAGGATTGGTTCAGGCTGCTTGCCTGTTCCTAACCCTTGGATGGCGACCAACGTTGGCCCTATGTCTTCCAGGCGGAATCTGAACATCCTTCATTACCGAAACTAATCTCTGTAGTAATGATAACTATGTTGACTGCCCGATTGAATTCAGTTCCATGGGCTGCGTGGTTATGATATCTGAGGTTATTGATAGTGTGGTGGAAGCTATCTGTGGATTTGTGTGAGGGATGATGGGCATGACAGGTGGCTGGTTGATGTTGTAGAGATGGGGTGGCATAAGCCCTTTCAACGTGCTGTCAAAGTCATCAATAAAGTTACTAGGTGGTACTAGATTCCACCTGGATATGATCAAACCAACCTCGCTCAGATCTTCGTACATCGCACCGGAAGAGATGTACATCTCGACAATCGACCTCTGATACACCTCCATTTCTTTTGGGGCAATTTGGTATTTTTATTGCAACTAGAGGAGTGGGTTATCTCCTCCCATGGGTCCATCACCTTGTGGGCGTTCGCCAGCCTTAGGCGGTGGTGCCCCCGTGACATTTATCCCTGTGGTTGGGGGATGATTGCTTATTCCATTGTGAGCCATCTGAGATTGACTAGAAACTAAAATTTTTCGATTATCAAAATGTTCATGTGAATTGAGATTCTTGCCTGAGCAAGTAAATTCAGTCTACGCCCACCGTACCAATGTTAATTTAAGCCTGGAACGTGGTTCCACGCGCTAATTCTCTAACTGAAGTTGACTCCAAATGCTCCTCTTTGACATGGTCTGATGGGGGACTAGCCGTGTGACTGCATAGCCTCTCCGATGCTTAAGTTATATCAGATTTAAGAGAGGAGGTAGGGAGTTTTAGCATTTTTAGAATACATACCTTTGCGTGGTGATCCAAAGGATCCTTTTATATTCCTTGAATGCCCCCTAGTCTGATCCAAAGTGTAAATCAACCAGAGTTCTAGTTTGAATGGATCTTTATCCCGTTGATAGGATAAAGTTTATCTGAAGTGAGAGTTCCAACTATGGAGTTCCGCTTGTAGACTTAGAATCTTAATTGGACTCTTTGCCCATAAGGCGTCAGGGTCGGTTCAGATGAACAAGCCGACTTAGCTTGATGGCCGCCTAGACACTTCTTTGAAATTGGGTAAGACTTGGTCTCTTCCAAATTCGAGGCAGATTCAGTCCGCCTAGATGATTACAAAGGCTTTACTCTCAGGGCGGATTGGGCCCGCCTAGATTGGCAAAAACATTTCTAGCCTTAACATAACATCTTTCTCCGCTATAGGCGGATATAATCCGCTTGGGGGTTTTGGGTGGAATGAATGCACATGTCATTATTTGACCTTGTTAACACCTGCCTTTACTAAGAATATTAAATATGTTGCATGTTTAGTAACAGGGTGATGAGAAATTTTATTCTCTAATAATAAATGTCAAATTCAACGTGATAATATTCTTTATTCTTGTGGAATGTGTGTGAATGGTATTTATGTTCTAGATACTAAAACAGAAATTCTTAATATGAATATTGCTAAGAAATCAAAGTTAGATAATGAAAAATCTTCATACTTGTGGCATTGTCGTTTAGACCATATAAATGAGACTCGCTTAACTAAGTTCCACAAATGTTGTGACTTGGGCCCAATGGAATGGGAATCCTATAGGGCATACAAACCTTGTTAAAAGGGAAAGATGGCAAAGAAACCATTCAAAGGAAAGGGTCAGCATGCAACAAGTACTTTAAAAATAATACATTATGATGTATGTGGTCTAATGAGTGTTAAGACACATGAAGGTTTCTTCTACTTCATAACCTTTATCAATGATTATTCATTATATGGTTATTTTTACCTTATGAGGCACAAGTCTGAAAATTTTGAGAAAATCAAAGAGCTCAAAATTAAAGCAAAGAAACAGCTTTGGAAAAGTATCAAGACCCTTCGATCTAATTGAGGTGGTAAATACTAAATCCAAGAGTTTTAGGATTATCTAAGGGATAATTGTATTTCATCTCAATGGACACCTCCTTATACACCCCAACATAATGGAGTGTTAGAAAGGAGAAATAGAACCTTACTTGATATGGTTCGGTTCATGATGAGCAAAGAAAAACTCAGCAGATCCTTTTGGGGTTATGCACTTGAGAGCTAATTTATATTCAGTTGATCAAACACCATACGAAATGTAGTATGGTAAGAAACCAGTTCTTTCTCACTTGAGAGTTTGGGGATGTCCAACTTATGTAAAGAGGACAAGTTCAAATAAGCTGGGTGCTTAGTTTGATAGGGGTCTATTTGTAAGTTACCTTTAGGAGATTATGTGTTATACCTTTTACGATCCCAAGGAATAAAAGATACTTGTTTCCATGTATATCATAGAGGTAATTAGGGTGATATGTCTTTTTTAGTCACTAATGTACAAATAGTTTTGGATTATTGTTTAACAATAATAAGGCATCTTTGTTATATATAGATGATTCTTTCTAATTATGTAACTCGTTAGTATTGTATATGTGCTATTATGAGTGTGTGTGTGTGTGTGTGTGTATTCATTCATATAATAAGATAAAGTTTGTGACTATGTTATAGCATGAAAGTACAAGGACATAGTGGGAGCAATGTAGAGTGAGAACTGCACACATGTGTAATTATGGAAGTCTAAATATCCCTAGTTATAGTTTCATTAAGACAAGACATCATAAAGCGAATAGACTAGCATGTGTTGGCTTACTCCTTGGATTGAATCCAAGAAATAGATCTCACAAGCTGAAGGTGGTACCTTGAGTTAACACATGAATGTATTTGGGTAATACACTGGAGACTGCTATAAGATAAAAACTTGGAAATAACTATATCCATGTATTGGTGTCACATCTTATTGGAGTAGCGATATGAGTATCCTCAAACATGAGATACTGGGCACCTGTACAGGAATCGCTATACTTTGGATCATACTTATTCATACCCTGGTGATCAGGATGATATGGGTGATTACGGGTATAATGATAACCATTCATTGGTAAGCCAAGTAGTCAAGTGGGATTCATCGGTCTTGATATAGTAATATAATGGGAGTTGTAACTTAAGGCATCATATTGAAGTAACACACTTATAAACCTCTAATCATAGAATGAGATTCATCAAATGGGAGGGGGCATGCATGGTAGCCATTGTTAGACATGATGTATGCCCTAGAGGCAATTAGGGTGATATATCTTAATTAGTTATAATGTACAAATAGTTTCAGATTAATAATAATAATAATAATAATAATAATAATAAAGGTATCTTTGATATTTATCAGTGTTTGTTTAATTGATGTATCTTACTAGTATCATATATATGTTGTATTATATATCCTCATTAATAAGACAAAGTCTATGACTACTTCATAGCGTAAAAGTGCAAGGACATAGTGGGAGCTATGTGGTGTGAGAACTGCACATATATGTTCTTATGAATAGTCTAAATATCCTTAGTCATAGTTTCATTGAGACTGATTATCAATGAAGAGGATAGACTAGCATGTATAAGCTTACTCCTTAGATTAGATCCAAGTAGGCGATCTCACGAGCTGAAGGTGGTACCTTGAGTTAACATATGACTGTATTCGAGTAATACATTGGAGACCACTATAAGATAGACGCTCAGAAATAACTATATCTATGTGTTGGTATCATGTCTCATTGTAGTAGCAATACAAGTCTCCTCAGACCTGAGATACTGGTTACCTTATGTAGGAGTTGTTATACTTTGGGTCATACTATTTATTCCTTGGCGATCAGGATAATAGGGGTGATTACAGGTATAGTGATGATTACATGTTGGTAAGCTGAGTAGTCAAGATGGGATCCATCTCTCCTAATATAGTAATATAATGGGAAATGTACCTTAAGGCCTCTTGTTAAAGAGATACACTCACATACCTCTTATCAAAGTGGGTTTCTAGTCAATCTTGATAGGTTATGGTGAGCGGTGTTCTTCATGAGCAAGTCTAATTCCAAGATAGCTATGGCTATTACATAAGCTGACACTTAAACTAAGATTAAAAAACTGGATGCTACTTAACCTGATGGAAGTAGTGTATTGTGTTGGAAACTATTGTAGAATCAGATCAAGTTACAAGCATGTGACGTTCCGAGTATCGGGGGATCATATATGCCTTTATTAAAAAGCCCATTTGATCGTCTAGAGTTATTGAGTTCCATATCGATCTGGAATATTGAGCCTTAAGGTTCCTTGATGGGAAGCTATGTTTAGGTTAACCTCTAGTGGCTTTATACTTCCGGATCCTATGAGGTAACACACTTTAGATCTTTACCGGACTAAGTAAAGAACCTATAGACTGGTCTATGCTGAGAATATTAAGGATATCGAAATCATTAGATAAATTATTAATTGGTTGGACCATATTAATAATTAAAAAGATTAAAGGAGAATTTTGGGAGAATTGCACGGAGCAAAGAAAGGGAATTTTTCCCGTTGCGAGTGGGCCCCAACGAACACAGGTTTTTCTATGTGGGCCCGGCGAGGTTGCCCTGAGAGCAAAATTACTCGCAAGCCACTAAAGCGTTGCCTGGCAGCCTTTGCTAGTATGGTCGCAAGCTGGCAGCTCAACTTACGGCAAAAGGTAAGCCCGGTAGGGCTTGCCTTGTAAGGGCAGCACACAGCCTGCCTAAGTGGGCTATGCACGGGGGTCAGCTTGTGCGAAGCTGGAGCTCCACACGCTGACCTTGAGCTCCATGCACCAACCTACTTGTGGGATGGGAGAAATCCCATCCCATATTAGTTTTTTATGGGAGTTTTGAACTCCCCTCCCCTTACATATAGTTGCCCCCATTCTCCTTTTTCCAACACTTCTGCTCAGCCTTTCCTTCTGAGTTCGACAGCTTTTCTTCATGAGATTTTTGTGAGATCCTCCATGAGTTTCTCCAACATTGCAATAATTCTTTAGAAGGCTCTTTCGATTTGAAGTGAGCCTTCTTAGTTAATATTTTCAGGTTGGTCTTTGAGCGGTCTAGTAGCTGCTGTCTAACAACAGAATCTTCCTCAACGGTGGTTTTGGTTGGTGAATATTTATGTGGATCAATCGTAGGCTAGTGCTAATGGAGTTCTGTCAAATTACTCTAAGGAAACACCACACCAAGGGAAAGGCACACATCAACTAGTAATGCTCTTAACTTAGATGCTGGGTCTTATAAACCTAATAGCATGTATGGAACGTTTCAACTTAGACTATATCAATGATGGCATGCTTAGGAGATTCTTTAGGGTTAATTTTATATTTTGAAATTCCACCTTACAAGTTTGCATGTTCAATTACTATCTTGATTAACTATTAGTGGTATCAGAATCTGACTTATGCTATGCATGATTATAATATGCTGAAACATATATTTTTTATGAATTGATTAAAGTATATTATTCATGATTTAGGTTTCAATTCTGTTATAGAAAATGATGTGATAACTAGATCAAATTTTTGCTCAAACTTAGTCTAGGTGATTTTCATATAAATTAGCAATGTTTTACCACACGTGCAAATGCTTTAAATTGAGGGTCGTCCCGTACTTCACTCAATTAAAGAACGTAATCTTTAAATCACAGTTGTCCATGGTACAACGAATCAAAGTGCTCGTGGTTATTTTGGGAAGAATTGGACTTTGCTACTCATTCACTTTAAGGGGACCTCTCCTACATGGAAATCTCCGTTAGTACTAGGTTCAAATGTGCCCAATGGACTTTTATGACTTAGTTGATTTCTAGTATGGGAATCGGATTCCGCATATGGTTTCACAAATGTGGTTTAAGTTGTTAAATTAAAACTTATAGACATAGGTGTAAGAACTTAAACATGGACCTTGTTTGTTTTGCATGCTATGTGGAGTCTTGACATAATGGAATGATTATGATGTACCAGTCTTGAGCAAGTTCCCATAGATTATTAATTCCAACTATCCCGGAATTATAATTATCATAATCATATCAATCGTATAAGAACTAAACTGGGGCAAGACCAGAGGCACCAATAAAATCCCTACAATAATATTAAGGAGGTAGATTGTCTTCCCGTCATAAGTCCTAGTACGAACCTTATTAATAGATGTAAGGACATGTACAACATGCTTTCCCTTAACATGCGTTTGGTCATGAGACTAGATGGGGTTAATTCCTTAACCAAAATTGGTTAGTTGTCCATGTTAGTGGAGCTAATGCCAGATTGGAGACACATTAGAGGAGCCATACAACCTGGTACGCACGTCTCAAGAAAGAGAACTCAAATGGATTAGCAATTGCATGGGATACAAATGGACGGGTTCCAACCATGGTTATCTTATTATGGCTTGACCTAATATAGCGAGGGTAATGATGAGTGGCTATGTATGCTACCTACTAAGGAAAATTGGTTGGACCAAATTTCTTGAATTTAAATAGAAGGGGCTATTTGAATATCGAGAAAATAGTAGGAATTATGTGTTTAAATTAAGACCTTATATTAAATGCATGTACATATACTAATGTCTAAACAATTTCTATCTTATATCTAGGTTGAACAATGAATCCAAACATAAATCTTCGCTCAATTCTTGATAATAAGCTAGATTGTTCAAACTTTACTGATTGGTTCTGGGAGGTGAGGATAGTCCTCAGATCTGAAAGGATAGCTTAAAGGATCGTGAAATAGCAGCATGCTTAATGCTAGCAACCATGAATTCTAAGCTTCAGAAATAGCATGAGAGCATGGACTTAGATACCATGATTCTCCATCTTCGTGAGCTCTTCTTAGAGTATTCTAGATCCGAGAGATTTGATACATCAAAACTCTTATTCGGGATGAAGATGATGGCTGGCACTTCAGCATCGCATCATGCTCTTAAACTATTGTGTTATATAGACTCATAAGGAACTGTAGAGAAACTCTCTATCATGAACATACCTGAAGTAGATGCCTCACTTGGCTTCTTCTTCACTTGTTAAAAAATCAGAACCTTACAATCCTTCTTCCAATGGCCGGCATTGCCACATCAAAAGAAGACATTTGCAGTTCCTTTCTTACTTTTCTTCTTCTTACCGATTTTCTTCTTGGAAAGAGTTTGAGTTCCAGTTAAAAAGTAAGGTTGGTTGTAAAAGGTTATAGTAAAAAAGAAGGTATTGACTATGATGAAACCTTTTCACCGGTGGCTATGCTAAAGTCTATCAGAATACTCCTTGCCATCGCCTCTCATTATGATTATGAGATCTGGCATATGGATGTGAAAATAGCATTCCTTAATGGGAATCTAGATAGGGATATGTATATGACACAACCCGAGGGTTTTTACATCCAAGGATGGCTCAATGGTATGCAAGTTGTAGAAGTCCATTTACGGGCTTAAGAAAGCATCAAGGAGTTAGAATATTAGGTTTGATGAGACAATCAGAGAAATTGGTTTTGTGTCAAATGCTAATAACCCTGTGTATATAAGAAGGATAGTGGAAGTGCTATCATTTTCCTTGTATTATATGTCGATGATATATTACTGATAGGAAATGATGTTACTTTTCTTTGGATAGTGAAGTCATGGTTGTCAAAGAAGTTCTCCATGAAAGACCTTGGAGAAGAAGCTTTTATACTTGGTATAAAGATCTACCGAGATAGATCTAGAAGAAAGCTAGGTCTTTCTCAAAGTACATTTATAGATAAGGTTTTAGCTAGATTTAACCTTGAGTAGTCAAGAAAGGGTTATCTTCCAATGTTTCATGGGATTAACCTTTCGAAATCTGAGTGTTCGAGAAAATAAGAGGAGAGACTACGCATAAATGGAATACCCTATGCCTTAACGATAGGCTCAATCATGCATGACATGGTACGCACTCAGCCTAACATCTCACATGCGTTGAGCTTCACGAGCAGATTTCAATCAAACCTAGGCGAGAAGTACTAGATTGCCATTAAAACTATCCATAAGTACTTATGTAGGACTGAGGATATGTTTTTGGTATATGGAGAAGGTGATTTCTTTGTGAAGGGATACACTAATGCGTGTTTTCAATCTAACAGGGATGATTACAAATCCCAATCAAGGTATGTGTTTATGTTAAATGGAGGGGCAGTTGTTTAGAATAGTTTCAAATAAGATATGACTACCGATTAAATTACTAAATCTGAGTATATAGCTTCTTCACAAGTAGCTAAGCAAGCTTTCTACCTTAAGGGACTGATTAGTGATCTCGATGTGGTGTCCGGCATTGTAAATCTAATAGCAGTCTATTGTGATAACAATGGGGCTATTGCTCAGGCAAAGGAACCACGGTCTCGCCAGAGAAATGGACATGTACTTAGAAAATACCATCTCATTCAGGAGATAGTGGTTAGAAAGGATATAAGCTTAGAATACATCCCAATGGATCATAATCTAGCGGATGGGCTAACAAAGCCATTGACTCAGGTTAAGCATGACCAGCATGTTAACGAGTATGGCATGAAGCACATGGGAAATTAGCTTTATTGCAAGTGAGAGATTGTTAAACACGATGTACGCCCTAGAGGTAATTAGGGCGATATATCTTAACTAGTTATAATGTACAAACAGTTTTAGATTAATAATAATAATAATAATAATAATAAAGGCATCTTTGTTATTTATTAGTGTTTGTTTAATTTATGTATCTCACCGGTATCATATATATGTGGTATTATATATGCGCATTGATAAGAAAAAGTCCATGACTACTTCATAATGTAAAAGTGCAAGGACATAGTGGGAGCTATGTGGTGTGAGAAGTGCACATACGTGCTACTATGAATAGTTTAAATATCCCTGGTCATAGTTTCATTGAGACTGGACATCAATGAAGTGGACATACTAGTGTGTAGGCTTACTCCTTGGATTATATCTAAGTAGCTGATCTCATGAGTTGAAGGTGACACCTTGAGTTAACACATGAATGTATTAGGGTAATAAATTGGAGACCGCCATAAGACATACACTCGAAGCCAAGTTTAGGTTAACCTCTAACAGCTCTATACTTCGGGATCCCATGAGGTCACACACTTAGGGTCTTTACCGGACTAAGTAAAGAACCTATAGACTGGGTCCATGCCAAGAATATTAAAGATGCTGAAATCGTTAGATAAATTATTAATTGTTTGGACCAGATTAATAATTAAAAGGATTAATGGAAAATTTTGAGAAAATTGGACGGGGTGGAGTAAGGAATTTTTCCCATTGCGAGCGGGCCCCAGCGAACACGGGTTGTTCAAGGTGGGGCTTGCGTGGTTACCCTACGAGCAAAATTGCTCGCGGGCCATGAGCATGTGCTAGCCTTGGGCCAACACATGCTGGCAAGTAGCAGGCTCGCTACCTGGAAGCGCTTGTGCGGGCCTACTGCTCATGCCCACTAACATGGCCGCAAGCTGGGTTTGCTGCACAAGGCAATCCCGCAAGGGCTTACCTTGTAAGGGTGGCTCATAGCTAGCCTAAGCGGGCTATGCGCGTGCGTCAGCCTGCTTGAAGCTAGAGCTCCATGCACCGACCCGCATGTGGGATGAGACAAATCTCATCCCACATTGGTTTTTTAGGGGATTTTTAAACTCCCCTCCCCCTATATATAGCTTCCCCCATTCTCCTTTTACCAACACTTCAGCATAGCCTTTCCTTTTGAGTTCGACATCTTTTCTTCTTGAGATATTTGTGAGATCCTCCACAAGTTTCTCCAAAGTCAAAAGAATTCTTTAGAAGCCTCTTTCTATTTGAAGTAAGCACTCTCAGTTGATATTTTCAGCTTGGTCTTCAAGCAGTCTAGCGGCTGCTGCCTACCAACGAGTTCTTCCTCAACCGAGGTTTTGGTCGGTGAAGATCCATGTGTGTTGGTCCTAAACGGCTTAAAATAACAGCAGAGGGGGGGTGAATGCAGTTCTTGGTTTCTTTTTTATGCTTGTAAAAATCCTTTTACCAAGTTAAGTTTTTAGATGCGTGCTGAGTTTATTGTGTTAAGCTGGATCTAAAAACTATAAATTGCTCAAATTTGCTGACACCGTTTATCTTCAATCACTATTGAGTATTTTACTCAACTTGGATTTGTTTTCAAGAAAAATTGATAAAATAGAAAGAATGATGAATGAGATTAGACATGATAAAGACAAATAATTAAGGTTAGAATTTTTACACCTAATATTTATCCTGGTTCGGCCCCTGGCCTACCTCTAGTCCCCGGATTCTTTTCCAAGCTTTAATCCACTAGTGATTCGTTCCTTCCTTAGGCGGAGAAGCCTTTATAGCATGTAGACGAGATTACATAAAGTATCTTCCTAACTACTTCTCAAACTCAGTTTAGGTACCCTTCCTAAATTGACACTTAGATTTATCAAAGAAAATATGAACAGAGGAATTAAACTTATAGAAATGTTGAATCGTTTACAAGGTTAAATCTTAAGTACTATTCTCTCTATTACAAACAAATTTAGATAATTTGTGTTCACTGATTGCTTGATTTGGAATTTCTAAAAGCTGGGTGTATTTGAACAGAGTTTCAGGTCTTTTAGAAATTCATGGTGATTCACAAAATTTGAACGTTTGCTTCAGTATTCTATTTATAGTTGAAGGTCTTGGAAGTAGCCGTTGCAAACTTCTCGTCCCGATAGCTTTCTCAATTTCTCTTCTCTTTAAATCTTTCAAATTTACCCGTTTGAAATAAATTTTAAGACGTTTAGAGACAGAGATTTTGAACATTGAAGCACGAGATTAGTCCATTAATCCAAAACATAAAAAACTCATTTGTCTTCAAGAAATTCGTTCTGATGGAGAGTCGCGCGAGTTGCAACGTGGAATTCTGTAATTCGTTGAATTGTTGACATTGTAGAGTTGCAAAGAGACACTGAGAAGCGGCGCATGTCAGAGGATTTCTTTTATCTTGGACTTTAGTGGGCAATCTCCAACATTCCATACTGAAACCTTTTGGAAGTGAGGACCACTAAAATATCTTCTTTAATTTCAGCACTTTTTCTCTTAAAAACTCATCAAAGGAATATTCAGTTTCTCATTGAAACCGTTAATAGCATTTGCATCATTTAGTTCTCTAAGTGTCAAAGTAACTCAGCTTTTATCATAAAATCTCACTCAGCTTAGCTGAGTCTATATCTTTATAAACTATGTAATACTCTGCTGACTCAACTTTTTTTACTCTAAGCCATAACTTAACTAATCATTTAGTAAATTGAGTTGTTTTCCCTTAAACAACCTCATGTGAACTTGATTAATTAAGAGTATACTTAGTACTCATTTAATTTCACTATCTTAGACAGTTTGTTACTTCTAAAATGTTTTAAGTACTGTGAAGTACTACTAACTTGGGTTCAACAAATCTCCGCAATTTTGGATAGATAACAAATTAGGTAGCAGAAGAAATTTATTGAATAAATAGTTTAAGGATATAGAAATACTTAGAAAGTGATGTAAGACTCCCCCATGCTGAGTGAATTTCTTATTCAGTGTGGACTCCCCCATACTGAGTGGATCTTCTTCAATCAGCTCAGCTCCCCCTTACTTAGAGAAATTCTCTTTGAATTGGGACTTTGTCTTAGCTTTTCTTTAAGGTTAGTCTTAACATACATTCTTGTAACAGTTTATAAGCTAAAAATTGCATACATTCATTAGCATATACTGAGTTAAGAAGCTCTTAACTTTGACTAGATGGACAAACTTATAATTTTCATTAATTGTCAAAAGATACTTAGTCAGTTCACAAAAAGTGTTCTGAACTAAAACTACATGTTAGGATCTATTATAAGTTCTATTATCTAGTCTAAAGATATCTATGGTGCTGAGAGCTTGATGATCCACCTCTATGATTACTCGATGAAGAATGATGGCGCTAATATTGTTGGTGATGCGATTGATGTTGCTGATTATTCTAAGACTAAGTATCTTAAGGTTGACGCCAAGGCTGGCCAGATAAAGAATGTCTATGTTGCGCTACCATCCTCGTTGCATCTTCCACTATCTTCTCCCCTTTTGTTAACTAGCCTTTCATAATTTTCTTAAGACACAGGTTAAAGGAGTCGAGGGCGGTTTAGAAGTCCTCTTGCTTTCCTATGATGGCTGGTGAGATTTCATATTCAAGTTGTTCTTTCCCTTTTAGAGTCAGGATGCTTGAACATTCAGCTCTTCAAGAAGCAAATGGTGACACCGAGTGAGATGGGCTATTTGATCAAATCCTTGGTAGGCAAAATGTTGAAAGCATTACAGTAAATCATGAAAGTCTGAAGCAGAGATAGTGATCTTTAGTTGAGCCTCCATATCAATGATTCTTGGACATAGAGAGTGCATTGACTTAGTTGTGAACTCAATATCCCTTGAGTCATACATCCCAGCTATGACCATTTAATTGATATAGAGATGCATGTCATTGACTATATCCTTCATCAAGTTGAGCTTCTTATGCACAGAGAGACTAGTATCTAGGTCAAGAGACTTAGTTGGCTCTAGGAACAGCATGCCCATAACCTCGATGAGAGCTTTCTACGCTTTTGAGACATTGTCGTCAGTGTTGTCATTGATAAGCTTGTAGGAAGACTCCATCTTCTCAGCTAAAGCATCAAGGTCTAGCGAAGACTTTTCAACCTTCTTCCCAGTCTCTTCTACCACCTTTAGCATGAGATCCAACTTCTTATCTTGGTTGATCATTAGCTTGGACATAGACTCCAGCACCTTAGCCATGTTGTGAATGATGTCCTTTGTGGTCTTCACTTCTTTATGCATAGCTTTAAGCTTTTTGTTCTTGCTCCTCTTTATTTTGGCCTGCTCCTTCCCAAACTAGTGAAATTTTGCAGCTTGAGCACCAAAGTGGTGTTCAAGCTACTCAGTAGCAGAGTTAATGCTACCTTTCATCTATCCTGCCAGCATGTTAGCAATAACAGTAGACATAGATATGGATGTGATAGCTACGCTGAGCTGTGCTGCAGAATCAGACAACCTAGTTAGGATTAGATCCATCTTGTCCACTAAACTTTTAGCTCTCTCCTTTGCCAGGTGGTTGTGAATCTTCTCCATCCAAAGACCTCAAATTAGATAGATTTAGAAAGAATACTTGAGTGTTCCTCGAACTCTGGAATTTTTACCTTAGTTTTAGGTGACAAGTCCGTTAATTTTTGAGATAGTAGCATACGATAACTGCTCCATCCAACTCAGCATTATTTTTTAGAGAGGGGAATTGTTTCCTTGTGAGCTCTCTAATCTGAGCTAAGATATATATATCAACCAAGTCCACTTGGACTAGTTTACTGTTGGAAGGAGATGCTTCATTGGTTATAAAATTTGCCTTAGCACCTTCTTCGCTTGCTTTTCCATGCTGAGCGGAGTTCTCAGGGTTAGGAACTTCCCTAACTAGAGGGGTTAGAGGGGTAGAGGATGGATTTGAAGAAATGGTTGGTTTAGAAGTTTGTATAGTTGAAGAAATGGGAATAGAATTGGTTTTTATAGGGGAAGGGATTATTGCGATTTCAGTATTTGGTGGAGGAGAAGAAGATGTATTTTGAGTGTTGGAAGGAGAAGTTGGGGTATATTCAGGAGAATTTACAGTATCTTGGGGCTGAGAAGGAGAATTTACAAGAATAGAAGGAATTTCAAAATATATAGGAGTTGGGATAGAAGGATTTACATAAGAAATTGGGGTAGGATTTAGAGGTACCTGGGGGTTGGCTGATTGACCCAAGGATGGGTCAGCCTTAGGTAACTCAGCTTAGGCAGAAGAAGGATCAGGCTGAGTGGAAGTTGGTTTAGGAATGTTGGGCTCAAGAAGAGCAGATTCTTCCTGGTCTATGATTTCTACATCTCCACCAACATCCTCTTTATCGCTGCTCACCACTTGGATATTGCGCTTAACAAGGTGAGTGATGGCAAAGCGCTTTTGCTGAGAGGCCCTTGCTTTGGAAGGTACTTCCTCCAAATGGGTTGTTGTTGTTATACTGAAGGTTTCAAGGTCCTCTTTGCCTTTCTTTGAGGTCCCCTGCTCCTCAGTTATTTCAGTTACCTTCAGCTTGCACTTTCTCTAGATCAAGGTCTCATCCTTATCCTCTCCATCCTCTTCTTCTTCATTTCGTTGTCTCGCCTCTGCTTCCCTTTGAGTGCAAGTTTTTATCTTTAAGGGCTTTCTTTGCCTAGCTTATGGCTGGGTAGGCGTGACTCCTACCCTTTCTTTTGCTGGGCTTGCTCTTACTCTTTGAGAGCCAGCTTTTGCCTTAGGAGAAGAATCTGTGGAAGCGGTTTTTGGGAGTTACTCTAGCTAAGTAGATAGAGGAACTTCGTCATTGGTCTCCTATCTAGATCCCTTGAAATCTACCACAAATGCATCTTCATCCTCCTTCAGTTGGTTTCACTCCGGCCTTCTTTAGCTTAAGGTCTTTGGCCTTAGTGTAGCGGGTGTGAACCTTCTTATACCTCATCTTGATGAAGTGAGGCATATCCAGCACCGTCTTTACTAGAAACACCATCTCTCTTGGAGCATCCAAGAATGGGGTAATGTCCAGCCGCACTGCCTTCGTTAAAGCGATAATGAGGTAACCGTAATGGTAGATAGTAGTAACTTTAGTCAAGTGATGCATAAGCAACATTGGCCAATCAAGTTGCTTGCCTTCTACCATATGGTAAACCACACACCTCTTAAAGTAGGTGCATCTACATAATGACCCCATCTTGGGTAAAGCATCTTCATGAGAAGCTCATGACAAGCTCTCACTTCCCAGCTCATTCCTAATGCAACTATCTCTCTAGACCCATAATCTGAGGGAAGCACCCAATCTAATGGGATAGCCACCGCCTCCTCATCTCCAGTCCTTTTTAGAATAGTGCCTTTTAGAGTCATATTCAGCATGTTGGCCACCAAATTGCCTAGATCAAGAATGATACATTGTTGAACTCTACCAGTAGTACATCTTCAAAACCCTCAATTATGTAGAAAGTGGAGTAAAACCCCTTGATGAGGCTTTTGATAGCGAGGGCCTTCAAGAAGAAGGAACTAGCTGAGGTTTTGTTGCATGATGACTTTGTGCATGAATTGATTAAGAAGAAGACTCTCATAGTTCTCTTTTAACACTAAACCAAAATCTAGGTCTTCAATCTACTCAACTTTGGTAAATATAGTTCCAGACAGAAAAACAATCATTTTCCATGAACCATCGATATGCACAAACATCTTCTTCTTTGATTCACCTTTGAGTTTCAAAGTTCTTTTGGAAAGCGCCATTTGCATATGAGAGTAGTTTTGAGAAGAGAAAGGAATTTAGGGTTCTTTTGCAGTGAAAACAATTAGAATTCAAGAAGTAAGTAACTTCTCTCCCTTTCAAATTTCAACTTTTATATACTTCCTGTGAGTACTGGATTTTGTACCAGCTCGTGCGTTCAATGATAACGGCTTTTCGGGATTTTTTTCTTGAATCACACGATTTTCGACCGTCCAATGATCTTCAAATGGGAGTCTTCCTCGTCTCTGAATTTAAAAGGACTTTCCTATTTTTTACCTTTAATTCAGAAATTAATTAAAAAAATTTATGAAAATACACAAAAAAATTCAAAAACCCCACAAAAAACAGGATCCAAAGCCTGCCTTGCCAAACTCCCTGATGACCTCGCCAGCCTCTTTGGCAAGGCTTACCTCGCCAAGGAGATTGGCAAGGTCACCAGACCCTTTGGCAACCTCGCCAAATTTTCTTGCCTTTTTTGGATTTCCAGGATTTTTCCTATAAATAGTCAGACCTTTTTAGATCGAAGGGGGCTCAAAATTTTGATAGAAAATTCTCCTTTTCAGAAAGAAAAACACTGACAAACACTATAAAAAAATATTTTCTTTAATTTCTTCCAATATTTTCTTGGATCCAAAACACATTTGGATTCAAACTTTTAATTATTCTCAAAACTTTTCTTCATCTACTTTTCTTCTTAAATCCTCAGATATTCTCGGACCTAAAACAAATTTAGAACCCTAGTCTGATTATCTTTTGGATAAATAAACACTTATTTTCCAATTAAACCATGAATTAAATCACAACGAACAAGGAACGCTCCAGGGGATCATACGGATACACCAAAGTGGATTCACGCCGAAAGGGTAAGCCTCTGAGTTCCTATAACTATGGATTTCATTTTCATCATTTGCCTCATCTTATTCTGATCTTATTTGTGGACCTAGAATTTTATTATTATTATAAATGTTGTAATTTTCTTTTTTTCATCTGTAATTTCTTTATTAATGAAAATACACCTTTTAGAATGCCCCCACGAAGGGAATACAAATTATTCCCGGATAACAGAACTCACACTTTGCCATGCAGTCATGTTCACTAATAAAATGGACCAACATATGTGTAAACAAAAATGAACCATTTTCATTTAAAATAACAACTTTAAACCATCGATGTTTTAACTATGCCACATGGGCCTTCTCAAAATCAAATCAAACCTATGTGTCATATATCGTGCTAAGCTTTGTGGATGCAGGTTAGATGAATGCCTAGGATTTTATTTTCCTTTGGGTATTGCAAATATTTTTACGAGAATTGTAATTAAAAGATTAAGCGGGCGGTTGTATCCTCTGAGTTTTGTAATTTTTGTAATCTTTATTTTTCCGCAATTACTTTCCGTATTTATTTACTACTTTATGGATGGTTTATCGCTTTCGAATATACATGAATCATGCATATAACTTCAAAATGACTTAAGTGCGAATATGCACAATTAAGAGAATACAGTTATATATAAATGTAATATAATGTAATCACATAAGAAATAAGCAACTTATCCCAGACCCGAATCTCTGTGTCTTAGTGGGCCATTCCCCGGACGTTAATCCTCACAAGACTCTAATTCCTAGAGAGTGCTAATCTAGGTGGTGATTTCACACTAAGAGATGGCAGATTCAGGTTTGAAACAATTTAAAAATGTTTTTGCTATCTATTTCAACTTTCCTGGGTCCCTGACCCAGTACTTTTTACATAACCACCCCGGTGAACCGTGCCTCTCGCTCCGTGTCGCCTGCTCACACTTCCTCAACTTGCATAGATACGTAGCGCCTCTACAATAAAGGATCAAAATCAACCCTGAGATGAACACTTAATTCATCGAATTAGTAAAACGATGAGTTTAAAAGTAGACAATTCCAATTCAGAAACACCTCTTTTGAAAAGAGTGAAATTTGATTTTTTAACCGCGAAACTAATTCTCACAGTGTTACTTTAAAAAATAAAGGGTTTTAGACATGTGTTACTTCATTTGGTGAGTTAAGATATGCTTTTCAACACTTAGCCAAATTTCTTGATTTTTCCTTCACATGGGGTTCGCCATACCAATAAGCTGCCTTAGAATAATAAACTGTTCTTTGGGTAATGGTTTGGTGAATATGTCAACTCGCTGCTCCTTAGAAGGAACATACTCCAACTTGACATCTCCCCTTAGCACATGATCCCTTATGAAGTGATGTCTAATAGTGACATGCTTCATCTTACCATGTTGAACTGGATTTTTTGATAGGTCAATTGAGCTCTTGTTATCACACATAACTTCGAGACACTTAGACTTGATACCATAATTTTCTAATTGTTACTTAATCCATAGAAGTTGTGCTACGCAACTTCCTACTACCATGTACTCAGTGAATAGAAGTTTTCTTCTTTCTATGCCATGAGACAAGGCATTCTCTAAGGAAATGGCATCCTCCTATGGTGCTTTTCCTATCTAGCTTATCTCTACCATAATCAACATCAGTGAATCCTCTTAGAGTAAAATCAAAACTATTAGGATACCATAGACATGCATCAAGAGAGCCTTGTGAATACCGGAGAATCCTCTTTATAATTGTCAAATGAGATTCTCTAGGTCAACTTGATAACTAGACTTATGTTGACAATCAGGAGCATATTTCTTGATAACAATACCATCTTCATCAAGCTTATCCTTAAAAACCCATTTGGTGCTGATAATTGATTTCCCTTTAGGTTTAGGAACTAGATCCCAAACATCATTGAGCTTAAATTGATCCAACTCCTCTTGCATCGTGATCATCCAATAATCATCTCCTTCAGCATCTTCGAACTTCTTGGGTTCAATTAATGAAATGAAAGCTGGATAGCTAAACATACTACTAAGTTGACCTCGCGTCATTGCTGGATTATGAACTTCATCGACAATGTTATCAAGAGGATGGTTGCGATGAGTTACAATCTCCCTTGGAAGATTTAGATCTATAGTTGGAGGATCTGTAGTTGGTTGTTGAGGTTGAGGTTGATCTTCTCCATCGTTGATGTTGATTGAGAGATCATCGTATTCTTGTACTTCCTCAGCTTCAGGTTCGTGTGATGGGTTGGGAAACTCAGAGAGTGGCATGCTGAGTGGATTTGCTTTCTATGTTACACCTTCATCATCGTCAGATGATCATCTATCTACAATGTTAGTTTCATGGAAATCCACATGCATAGACTCCTTTAATATGCTGATTCTTTTGACATTTATTCTATATGTACTGTTGTTAGTTGAGTATCAAAGTAAGATGCCTTCATCGGCTTTTGGATCAAACTTATCTAGTTGCTCTTTGGTGTTAAGAATAAAGCACCTACAGCCAAATGATCTGAGATAACCAATCTTAGGCTTGCGCCCTCGCCAAAGCTCATAGGGTGTCTTCTCAAGAATAGGGTGAATTAAAACCCAATTCAAGATATAACAGGATGTGTTAACAACTTCTCCCCAAAAGTACTTTGGTAAATTGTTATCACTCAACATGAATAAAGCCATCTCAACTATGATTTTTTTTCTTCCTTTCTACAACCCCATTTTGTTGAGGTGTATAAGGAGCAGAATAGTTATGCTCAATGCCATGTGTTGAATAGAATTCTTCGAAATAAAAATTCTCGAATTCCCATCCATGATCACTTTAGATTCCATTGATTTTAGTTCCTATTTCATTCATTATCCGATCACTAGTTTAACAAAAGATTCATATATTTCATCTTTTCTACTCAACAAGACTACCCTAGTGAATCTCATAAAGTCATCCACAACCAGCAACGAAAATATCTTACCACCCATGCTCATAGGCTGAACTAGGTCGAAAAGATCTAGGTGGAGGAGCTCCAACGATATCTTAGTTACTATGTGATTAATTGATCTAAATGATTTCTTAACTTGCTTACCGAGCTTGCAAGCTAAGCAAAGTTTATCCTTCTCAAAGCTGATACTGGATAAACCCACAACTAGTTGCTTTTTGGCCAGTTTGGACAGAATGTTCATATTTATATGACCCAACCTGTTGTGCCAAAGCCACTAATTATCCTCCTTAGATAAAAGATAAACATTAGTGGAGCTAGGGGCTAAATCAATCATATACACATTATTGATTCTAGGAGCAAAGAGTATAGTTGAGTCAGTCTTACAGTTAATAACCGAGCAACCTGCTAAGTCGAATGTAACCTTTCTGCCTTTGTCACAAAGTTGAGCTACACTAAGTAAGTTGAACTTGAGTCCTTTGACCAAAGGAACCTCTTCGATTGAAGGAGAGACACCAACAGTGCCACAGCCAACAATCTTTTCCCTTTTGTTATCTCCAAAACTGACACTTCCATTTCTTTTACGCTCCAATGAGAAGAACTAACTTTCATCTTCGACATATGCCTTGAGCATTCGCTATTCAAGTACCACATTCTAGAGTCATTAGCTGATCTAATCTCACTTGCAAAACAATCACATTTTCTTAGGTACCCATGCTCCTGAGCTAGGTCCTCCCTTGTTAGCAGTGCTTAAGTTACTCCATTTGTACTCGTCATAATAACCATTTTTATACCTACAGAGAACTGTAGCATGTCCAACTTTGCCACAAAAACAAAACACCATTTTTTCTTTGGGCTGACTCGCTTTCTTCTTTTTAAAGGAATTCTTCCTCTTAGAATTTCAAGTTTGGTTACTCGAAGTTTGATTGTTGGCTCGAGGAGGAACCCATTCCTTCTTCAAAGCTATTATCTCAGAAATCAACTCATCTAATTGCTTAGTGAGCTTGGTATTTTGACATTCATGATACTCAACTTTTTCTTGAAGAAAGCGGATATCAAGAGATAAGGTAGTAATGGTGTCTTCCTAATCTTCACTTCTCCTCACCAGCCCTTTGGTGTTTTTCCCTGACTTATTATTCAGCTTTATAACATCAAAGAGTACCTGGGCGAACTCTTCAATGGATAAATGGATTTCAGAATGTACCTCATCTTGAGAGGATTTCCATTTTCTATGCTAAGCTTTAGAGTTAGCAGTGGATTGGTTTCTCTTAGAAGCCGATGCTGAGCTCTCGCCCTTTTGATTCTCTATTGCCATTAAGTAGAGGTTGGTTGAATCTATAGCTTCTTGATTGGATGATGAATATTCTTCAGAATCACTCCATATGGCAACAAGTTCCTCCTTCTTCTTTTCGAACCTCTTCTTATATCTGTCCTTCTTGGTCTTTGGACAGGATGACTAGATATTGCCTTTTTCACCACAGCAAAAGCACTTGATGTCTTTGTTGTGTTCCTTCTTGAGTCCTTCCTCAGCTCCACGTCGGTGCTGAGTTGATTTGTTTTTAGCGAGAAACTTCTTCTTGTTAAAATTCCTGTCCTTCTTCATAAAGCATTTGAAATACCTTGTTAGAAGGGCCATTTGCTCATTAAAATCATAGCTGTATTCATCAGAGGAATCAGCTTTTAGGACAATGGCTTTGCCCACTCTGTCCTTGCCTCTACTACTTTTGGAATCATCAGTATATTTCCTCAAGGACATTTCCTAGGTCAGCAATGCTGGTTAATCAAGATAGTAATTGAACATGCAAACGTTGCAAGGTGGAATTTCAAGATTTAAAATTAACCTAAAGATCTCCTAAGCATGCCATGATTGATATATTCTAAGTTAAAAGATTTCATAAATGCTTATAGGTTTACAAAACTTATAAAAGAAGCCTAGCATCTAAGTTTAAAAGATTACCAGTTGATGCGTGCTTCTCTTTCTTTTGGATATGGCATTCCCTTAGAGTAATTTGGCCGAACTCCGTTAGCACGAGCCTCCAAACTAGGATAGCCTCCACGATTGATCCGCACGGATCTTCATCGACCAAAACCTCATTAAGGTAGAACCCAATAGTAGACAACAGGTGCTAGACATCTTGAAAACCAACCCAAAAATATAAACCAAGAAGGCTAACTATAATTAGAAAGAGCCTTCAAAAGAATTCTTCGTTGTTTGGAGAAACTCTTGAAGGATCTCACACAATGAACGAAGAAAGAGATGTCAAACTCAGAGAGAAAAGCTGAGCTGAAGTATTGAATAATGAGAGAGGGGAGGCCTATATATAGAGAAAAGGGGGAGTGTTTGACTCCCCCTCAAACACAAAGTGGGATGGGAATATTCCCATCCCACTCAGCGGGTTAACCGCAAGGGTAACTTGGACCCGCGGATCCCCTTCACAAGGTAAGCCCTTGTTGGCTTACCTTGTGCCACAAACATGGGCTTGCACGTGTGAGCGGGCGATACAGAGCTGTGGGCCAAGAGCACACGATTTCATAGGCGCAGTCCACCGGGGTGTTTGAAAAAAGGTGAAAGCGCTGGGTCGGGGACCGGGGAAAAAAGGGTTGAAAGAGAAAAAGGCGAAAAATGTTTAAGATTGGTTTGAACCCGAATCCGTTGTCTCTTAGTGTGGAGTCGCCACCTGGATTAGCTCTTTCTAGGAATTAGAGTCCTGTGAGGCTTAACGTCTAGGGGACGGCCCACCAAGAGACAGAGATTCGGGTCCGGGATAAGTCACTTATTTCCTACTTAGGTCATTTTAGGAGTTTAGATGCATGGTTCACGTACTACGAAATAATAAATCATTCACAAGCAGAAAAAAAAAACCATTATTGAAACAGTAAGTAAATGTGGAAAATAAAAAATACAAGGCTTTCAAAAATCGGAAGATGCAACCGCCCCCTACCCTATTAATTACATTTTCCATAAAATATGTGCAATACCCGAAGGAAAAATAAAAGCCTAAACATACATCTAACCTGCATCCACAAAGGTTAGAACAGGGAATATATCACCTATGTTCAATTTGATTTTGGCGAGGCCCGTGTGGCCTAATTAAAACATCGGCGATTTAAAGTTGTTAATTTAAATAAAAACAGTTCATTTTTATTTACACGTATGTTGGTCAATTTAATTAGTGAAAATGACCGCATGGCAAAAGGTGAGGTCTGTTGTCCGGGAATATATTTTATTCCCTTCGCTGGGGTATTCTAAAAAATATAAAAGAAATAAAAGAAGAAGAATGGAATTACAACATTTACAATAAAATAAAATAATTCCTAGGTTCACATGTAGAAAGAAATTAAAAAGAAAATGAGGGGCACAAAATAAGCAGCTCTAGGAACTTAGAGGCTTTACCCTTTTGGCGTGAATCCACTTCGGCGTGTCCATTCGATTCCCGGGAGCGTTCCTCGTTCATTTTTGTAGTTATTATGGTTTAATGTGAAAATAATTGTTTGGTTGGAAAATAATGTGTTTATTTATCCAAAAGATAATCAGACTCGGGTTCTAAATTTATTTTAGGCCCGAGAATATCTGAGGATATTTTAAGAAATAGAAGAAGAGAAGTTTGAATTTAAAATGAAAAAATTTGGGATCCAAAAGTGTTTTGGATCCAAGAAAAAAAGTTAGAAGAAAAGAAAATTTTTTTTTTCTATTTTTATCTAAAGGGAATAATTTTTCTCTGAATTTTTTGGCCCCCGTATACTGAAAAAAAACCCGAATATTTATAGAAAAAAGTCCCGAAAAATTCAAAAAAGAAAGTTTTTCCGGCAAGGGGCCTCACTGGAGAAAAGACTGGCGAGGCTCCTCGCCGTGTCCTTGGCGAGGCTTGCCTTGCCATGTCTTGGCGAGGCCTCACCATGCTCTTGGCGAGGCCTCGCGAAGTTTGGTGAGGTTCTCGCCAGCGAGGCCGACCCTGGATTCAGTCCCCCTGGGTTTTCGTTTTCGAATTTTTCTTGTATTTTCATATTTTTTAATTAATATATTTTTTATATGTATTTATTTTTTACATATACAAGTCTATATTTCCAAATAACCCAATTAAATTATTTTGGACCCTTAAAAAAATTATTTATGTCCTTAAAAATATTTAAAGTCCTTAAATTTTCACTTTGAGGCTTTTAAATATTTTCTACGGCCCTAAATATTTATTTAAGGTCCCAAACATTATTTTAAAGGAGAACTCCCATT